>JAMCCL010000173.1:0-61534 GCA_024516035.1 Bactericera cockerelli
ACAGGATCACGAGTTTCGCTTTCCTTTTTTGACATGAAGTAATCATTTTTCTCTGAAACCCTCTCCTTCGCTTTGAATCCTCTTTCCCTTCAATTTCTATCCTATTTCTTTCTCATCCATTCTCCTTCTCTCTCTTTATTTCTTTCTAGTTCCTCTCTCTCTACACTTCTCTCTTAAATCCTTACAATTTCTCTCTCTCCATTCCTCCTCCCTAATTTTCTCTGAAACCCTTCTATGAGCTTTGAATCCTCTTTTTTTTCCTCTTCTATCTTCCTCCAGTATTTCTCCTACTCTTCCACCATTCTCTTTCTCTCTTCATTCATGTTTTTTCTCTCTCTTACTGATCCTCTTTCTGGAAAGAGCAAGACGAACAGAAAAATTGAAACACACAAACTCTTGATAGCCGCAAAAATATAAAACAATAGGACAAAGATGTTACACACGAAAATTTGAGGATCAATGTAAACACGTTTTTGTGGTCCTCCGTGCCGGATATGTGCTTTTTAGATTTACGCCCCTTTTTCCCCCGCGGTCTGCGTCCCAGCTTAGAATATTTCAAAAATCCTTCCATCTAAGACCTAAAAGTGACCTACATGCCAAATTTCAGGCTTCTAGGACATACCAGTGCTGAGAAATCGAGATGAATGAGTGAGCGCTAACTTTCGCATTTATAAGTACAGATAAGAGTTTTTGGAATTTTTCTATTGGACAGGGAATCTAAAAACAGCTGATGCGTCGATCTAAAAAAATAGAGACAGAAGAAAGAACAATTGAAGAGCTGAAAAACAAGATGAAAACCATGTTGTTGAACTCAGTGGCCTTGTTGAAAATTGTAACCTTTTTTTTCGGGCAAATGTTCCTCGGAGTCTCTGTCCTTGGTCGCACAGAAATAATAATTTCGGAATTAATTTAAGTTAACTTTGTGTTAAACACTAAACTTTTGTGATATCACAACTACTCAAACTCACTTTACTAAATCTACGCTGAAACCGGGACTTGAACCACCGACCTCCGGGACTTTATCCATCAAGCTACTGAGGTCGGTTTTTAATTTCTTTGTTATGTAACGAGTTGGAACGAAGTCAACAAGGACCATTAGCGTTAATTAGGGTAATTTGACAAAAAATGAACGCAAAAAAGTCGGCCAATAATGAAGATTAATACTTATCTCCTTGAGACAGCTCTATGTAGGTAGGTACTTAGGAAAATGAAGTTAAAACCCAAAAATTTGGGCCAGAGACATGACTGGGAATTTGTTTTTTTTTTTTTTTTTTTTTTTTTTTTTGACCAAGAGTGGTGTATAAACTGTATAAGTTATGCGAGAGACCCAAGTGCACAGAGATTAAATCAATCAACTTTATAAATACAATCAAATGGCTAATGGCCGTGGCTAATCAGGCTATTAATGACTATGCATTGTACATTCCACTCAAAATTTCACACATTCTGAGAGATATTATTATTTTTAAATATTACAAGACTTTTAAATTAATATTTTATTTATTTTTTATCTTTAACGTCATCATCAATGATATAAAAAACCCAGTAAATCTTAAATTTATTTACTCATAATCTCAGAACCAATCAAACTTCATGGTAAGGCACCCCAGCTCCATCTTCCATGTTAAAACTTTTATTGATTTAAAAGTAAATAAAGCTTAATATTTTAAATAATCGGGCAGTATAAATAAGGCGATATTATTATTATTATTATTATTATTATTTACTGTACCTAAGCTTTTCAAATTGAAACACCCGGTACAACATCGAAACTTTGCATTATAAATAGAAAATATTATCCAAAATTTATGCATCGACAGAAAGGAAGCCAAACTTTAGCCCCCCCAAACGAGACGGTGACATCTAAAAAGCATTTAACTTTATGTGCTTGATTGCAGAAATAAACAAATTTGATGATGGGAAAGAAATTGGGGAAGCAGGAAGAGAAAGATATGTCGGAGGAATAAGCGAGAGGGGTAGAGAGGGAGTGACAATAAGAGGGAAAGAAATTTGGGAGGGAGGAAGAGAAAGATATGTCGGAGGAATAATCGAGGAAGGTAGAGAAGAAGTAAAATTTGATGATGGGAAGGAGGGATAGAAATTTGGGAGGGAGGAAGTGAAAGATATGTGGTAGGATGATCGAGGGAGGTAGAGAAGGAGTGAAGTTTGATGATGGGAAAGAGAGAAAGAAATTGGGGAGGGAGGAAGAGAAAGATATGTGGTAGGATGATCGAGGGAGGTAGAGAAGGAGTGAAGTTTCCAAAGTTTCCTCGGTTTTGCAACCCTCTAGTGTGCTCTTTCTATCCTACACTACCTACAGGTAGTGTAGGTAGTGTCTTTGTCACTCTTTGTCTTTATCTATAGTCTCTTTAATTATTTTGTTCGTCATTAGCCCCCCAATTCGCGGGTTCGATTCTCAGCAGCACAGAAATAATCTACTTTGTGCTTGAAAGACCGGGGTCCACTCATATCTCGTGAGGAAATGAGTATCTGTCTGTATGAATAGCGACCAGTGGTGGCAAATCGAGAAGGAATAAATATGGATGTTGGAAAATGATGAAATTTGAAGATTTCTGTTTTACTCTTTCGCTTCGATACCGCTTTTGAATTTTGCACTCTACTGTATCTCTCCATTCTCATCTTTACCTTCAACTATTTTACGGTATACTTATACATTACTGTTTAAAATTAAGTTTAAATCAAATTTGAAATTCTTTCCTATTTATATCTCTCTCCCGATTCCTCCCCATTCCTTCTCATTCCTTTCTATTTCTCTCTCTCTCTCCCTCTCCCTCTCTCTCTTCATTTTTTTTTTTTTTTTTAATACAACATCAACACTTGTCAGCTTTTTAGGGCTAGACAAGCAATTACAGATGCGAATATATTTATTGTGTGTTTATGTACAATTATATAATATATAGGTATACAATACATACTGATAGCTTAAAATTAAGGTGAATATAATAAAACATAACATAGAAGAAATAGAAATAAACAAGGTCTAATATTCATCTGGGTACTATCTAGTTGATTCTATTATCTGGATTCAATAGAGTCAATGACTAGATGTTCAATCAGTAATTTGTAGCTTATGTTGGAGGGGTATTTAGGGTAAAAACCATTGTTTGAAAAAGGTATCGTACGAAATTAGCTTGTACTTTTTCAAGCTTCATAATTTGGGTTTTTGTTTGTGGAGTCCATAGAGCAGAACAATATTCTAATTTCGAACGCACTATACTTTTGTATAAGAGTGTAATAGTGTCTATATCACTAATGGGGGTGCAGCATCTTATGACCATCCCTAGTCTCCGGTTGGCCGCACCTATTGTTTTATCTATGTGTGCATCCCAGTTCAAATTTGAGCTAAATGTGACACCAAGATCTGTAAATGTTTCTACGTTTTGTAGGGGAGTTTTATTGACTTCATATGGATTTTGTATGGTGTTCTTTTTAGTGGTTAATGTCATTTTGAAGCGTTTGTTGGGGTGAAAGTGTAGACCAACCGATGCAAGCCACTTTTGTGAGGAGTTTAAATCTTCCTGCAATAAAATACAGTCGTTATAAGATGTTATTTTCTTGTATATTTTTAAGTCGTCTGCGTATAATTGAAACTGAGAGTTTTTTATGTGCTTTCTGATGTCATCAAATGTTAGAATAAATAAAAGGCTACTAAGTTTTGAACCTTGCCCTACTCCTGATGGTGGATAGAAGGGTTTAGAAAGGTGGTTTTCGAACAAAACTTGATTTTTTCTCTGACATAGATAGCTCTTCATTAGTTGGACAAGAGGGGTAGAGAACCCTATTGATTGTAGTTTGTGTATTATTGCTGCGTGTGAAATAGAGTCGAAACATTTAGATATATCGCTGTAAATTACATCAATTTGAGCTTTTTCAGATATGACACGAGCGACGTAGTCGCAGAATTCAGTAAGGTTACTGAGTGTGGATTTTTGTTTTACGAAGCCGTGTTGATTGGGAGATACGTTACTGAAGATGAAATTTGAGATTTTATTGTACAGAGCACATTCATAGATTTTTGCCAGTGTATTAAGGGTTGAAATGGGTCGGTGGTTGTTAATTTCCACATTATTTCCTTTTTTGGGGATCGGTTTTATAATGGATTCATTTCTTCCTAGTTTCTTTCTATTTTTCCCTCCTTCCTATTTATATCTCTCTCCCAACTCCTCCCCATTGCTTCTTACTTCTCAATTCCCTCTCTCCTCATTCCTTTCTATTTCTCTCTCTCTTTCTCTCTCTCTTTCTCTCTTTCTCTCTCTCTCTCTGCCTCTCTCTTCATTTCTTCCTAGTATCTTTTAATTCTTACCTCCTTCCTATTTATATCTCTCTCCCAACTCCTCCCCATTGCTTCTTACTTCTCAATTCCCTCTCTCCTCATTCCTTTCTATTTCTCTCTCTCTTTCTCTCTCTCTTTCTCTCTTTCTCTCTCTCTCTCTGCCTCTCTCTTCATTTCTTCCTAGTATCTTTTAATTCTTACCTCCTTCCTATTTATATCTCTCTCCCAACTCCTCCCCATTGCTTCTTACTTCTCAATTCCCTCTCTCCTCATTCCTTTCTATTTCTCTCTCTCTTTCTCTCGCTCTCTTTCTCTCTCTCTCTCTCTCTCTTTCTCTCTCTCTCTCTTTCTCTCTCTCTATCTTTCTCTCTCTCTCTCTCTCTCTCTTTTTCTCTGTCCCTCTCTCTCCGTCTCTCTCTCTCTTTCTCCCATACATCCTCCCTTTATCTCCGTTTCTCTCTTCATTCATTCATACTTCTCACTTCTCTCTTACCTTTTCCCCCTCCCTCCTATCCAACCTTGCTCCTCTTTCCTCTGGATTCTGCTAGGGTATCTTTTTGATCTCCTGATACCTTTGTTCTCAACTCTCCAGCTTCGAAATGAAAACTTTAGCGCGGAAAACTTTTGTTTTTCGTTAGATAAGTAACCGTTGGGTGTGTGGGGGGGTGGGTCTACAACTCTACACCATTGTATTGAGTAGGTATTCTAAAGCTAGGGCTCTCAGACACATTTCATATTTCTCACTCAAGGAATAATACTGTTAAAATTATCGTATTATATTTCATTCTGTCCCGGTAGCTCAGTGGTAAAGGCGGCACTCTGTGAATCCATAGATTCCAGAGGTCGTGGGTTCGACCTCCCATTGTTATCTTCCCATCTTCCCATTGGGATTTTTACGACATAATAAGTCTTGAGCTTACTGCTGGAATAATGGGACTTAATTCAGGCAGTATAAATAAGGCGATATTATTATTATTACAATTTCGCCAGCGGCAGCGTAAATGGCACGTTGAATAGACTAACTAGTTCACGTTCTGTCACTGAAGTGAACCAACGTTCAGCGAGGTGAGGAGTTGGATAGGATACCATTCAAACATGAATCCTCGAGATGCTGGTTACTCCTGGCTTGACTCAGGCTGGGTAAGGTTAATTTGAGTAGCTGGTTTGGGTGGAAGAGATTGCCACAGGCAATAACCCCGCCCTTTAGGTAGGACATTATTGTTATTTTCTTTTTTACTTATTTATTTTGTCATTTGATTGTTTGTTTTTTTTTTTTTTTTTTTTTTTTTTTCTTTCTTTCTTTTCTTAATTTTATAATGTTACCATTGTACTTTGTCCTCCTAATAAAGCTTAAAAAAAAGTTAACAATTCTTTAAAATGTTCAAAGGACCGTCAACTATTGTAGAACTACGTCTGACTGGGAGACGTTAAACAGGGAAAAGATCAGTGTCTCTCTAGAGGACTATAAACAGAGAACAGACTAGCCAACCCTTACAAGCCAGGCTAGCTTGCAGTTTCCTAAGGGTTTAATGGCTTAAAAGAAAAAGTCCAAGTCCTCACGATGGTTGATTGCACATAGAAATATGTGATTCAGGACGAGCCAACTTTGAAATAAAGTTGGCTGGGCTTTGAAATAAAGTTGTAGCCAAACTGACTGGAGGCTACATTCTTAATTGTATAGTGTACTCAATCCAACACTGGAATTACCAGAAGTACTGTAGTCACTTACGCTCCGCTACTGTTCATCGTAACCTCACACATACCTCATTCAAACTTCCTCCACTGAACATCATTACCTCACACATACCTCATTCAAACCTCCTTAACTGCAAAACGTTACCTCACACATACCTCATTTAAACCTCCGCCACTGTACATCGCACAGAGAGGTATTTTTCAAATCTGGGGGACAAAAAGGTTTTTTCTGAAATCGACCCTGGGATGATTTAACTGATATGCACAGGTAGCTAAGACCCTAGTGCATTTTAATATAGCAAGTTTTTTTTTTTTTTTTTTTTTTTTTTTCCCCCTTTTAGGCACTTTAACCATTTATTGTATGGTCGTTCGTGCCGATCCTCTCAAGGTCTAGATAAGGTGAAGGAGGTTGATACTACTCAGAAAATTCATAAGTGAGTCCACTTCGCTGGTAGAGTTCAGAAGAGATGGTTTTGGGTCATACGATTGGCGGTTTGCATTGTAAGAGTGACATTCGTTTACGATGTGACGAACAGACATGGGATCACCACAGGTACACACTGGAGGAGGGGTCTTGGTGAAGATGAAAGAGTGAGTCAGTCTTGTGTGACCAATTCTAAGACGTGTAAGTACTACCTCTTCGCATCTCGTCTGGCGTACTGTATAGCAAGTTTAATTATCTAGCTTTCATACTTTTAATACACGGTCACTCTCAAGTTGTCCGTATGTTTATTGCTTGTAGTAGTTCCCTAGTTGAGGAGTGAGACGTCAATCTTGATACCTTGGTTTCTTTGCTTTAAATATTTTTTTCGTCACAATAACGATGAAAGCTGTTGAAGTAGGTAAATATGCTCTTATTTCATAAGAGTTTAAGTTCTTAGATCAAATACTTGATGTTATACGATTAATTTAATAATGGCCCTTTTTCGAGGCAATTTTTTTCAAAATTTAAATTTCAAAGGTGTAAAAGTAGTAGTTCCCGGCTTTGTCCGGCTTTGATATGGGTATCACTGAATGGGTAATTTTCTTGGTTTTAACGTAACTAAAAACTTGGGTGCGAATCGGTGCGATTTTTTTCTAAAAGTGCCAAAAACTAAAGCAACCTCTGGATCAAAAAATTTCGAGTTTTACTATTCTTCAGTTTAGATGTAATCGTATAATGTTATAAATTAGTTTTTTAAATCTTAGATGCATCTGAGTGTCAACTCATCAGTAGAAGACACCTCTTTCAATAAGGTATTGAGTCTGGAGGGGTCACATGGATGAGAAGCTTGATCAAATGGAAGAGTTTTTGCTGAGTCTCGGACCATTCTTAGAAGATGAATTTATTAACTTAATTCAAAAGAGACATAAGACGTTTGAAATCAGATATGAAGACCCGATACGGAAACGCAAGTCGTAGACGAGATATAAGTCCATAATCAGAAGGACCCGGACGTCCGAAGAAGTTGTTCGCTGACACTTCTGAGAGGAACCTAAATATGTAATTAGGGGCTTGCATAGCATGTTTAAGTTTAAAAATCTTCTTCTTTCGTTTGTTTTAACCCAATAATGATACTTGGTGCCTACTACCTACTACCGACAGAAATTATACTTAAATTAAAACCCACCTACATTTTTTTTCCCCCGAAGGAAAACGAGATGTTGTATCTTTACTGCTCAAAGACTTGACTTCCACTCCAAAACGAGCAACAAAAATAAAGAAAGCGTACATTGCTTCAAAGGGAAAGGTATCTCTGCTCAACTCGGACCCTCTGATGACAGGGATGCGACCTCACCGCAACAAATACTCTCAGCCCTTATCAAGAGAGATAATAGAGATGTTGTCTGCGTCTGATCATTTACCACTCCATGATTTTCACTCAGAAGAAGAAGACTACGACGAATGATAGCTTGTATGTAAAATATGGTACCATGGTACCTATACATAAAATAAAATTCCATTTTTGCGTTTTGTATAAAATTGTTGTTGTTTTTTTTTTTTCCTTCATCATCATCATCAACACCAACAAAAGAATAGTGATAAAAATACGCAAATATTCGGCCGCTCCAATGCTGCCCAAGTAGGTAGCAGCCTGCTAAAAGGGTAATTTGCTCAGAGGAATGCTAAAAGTTTTTTTTTAACCCCTATAGGGTTAAAAGAACTTTTTAGCATTATTGGAGGCTATTTTCACCAAAAAATAATTTTGTCCCCCCAGATTTGAAAAATACCTCTCTGTGCATCGTTACCTCACACATTCCTCCTTCATACCTCCTTCAAACCTCCTCCACTGCAAAACGTTACCTCACACATTCCTCATTCATACCTCATTCAATCCTCCTCCACTGTACATCATTACCTCACACATACCTCCTTCATATCATACCTCATTTATGCCTCCTCCACTGTACATCATTACCTCACACATACCTTCTTCATACCTCATTCAAACCTCCGCCACTGTACATCATTACCTCACACATACCTCCAACATTCCTCCTTCATACCTCATTCAAACCTCCTTCACTGTACATCATTACCTCACACATACCTTCTTCATACCTCATTCAAACCTCCGCCACTGTACATCATTACCTCACACATACCTCACACATTCCTCCTTCATACCTCATTCAAACCTCCTCCACTGTACAGCATTACCTCACACATACCTCCTTCATACCTCATTCATGCCTCCGCCACTGTACATCATTACCTCACACATACCTCACACATTCCTCCTTCATTAACGAAATGAAAAAATGAAAAATTACAGCATACTAAATATTCAAAACCTACACAAATATACATTACTGACACAACATTATTATGAAGATCAATACAGAGAAATACATGAAACAGCATACAATACACGACACACAATTTACAAGACACCAAGCATTAAAAACAACTACGGAAAATCAACCATAGCATATCAAGTAACAACAATTTTAAACAACTTACCAAACGAGATGAAACAAATAGAAGATGAGAACAAAATGAAAAGAGAAATAAAAAAGTATTTATTGAACAACAACGAAATTTAAGATCAAAATGATAATCAAAAAGTAAACAAGAAAATGAACATCGAAGCTCCCGAAAAGTACAAATGTACTTAGCGGAACTTTTAAGAATGATGATTATTGAAAACCAAATCATCATCATCATCATCATTATGTGGCGCTACAGCCCTCTGTGGGCTTTGGCCTCCTTCACTATCTGCCTCCATGCTATTCTGTCAGTCATTTTAAGTTGCGGGTTGTTTATTTGCATGTGTTGTAGGTATTGAAAACCAAATAAATTTATTATTATTATTATTATTATACCTCATTCAAACCTCCGCCACTGTACATCATTACCTCACACATACCTCCTTCATACCTCATTCAAACCTCCTTCACTGTACATAATTACCTCACACATACCTCCTTCATACCTCATTTATGCCTCCACCACTGTACATCATTACCTCACACATACCTCCTTCATACCTCATTCAAACCTCCTCCACTGCAAAACGTTATCTCACACATTCCTCCTTCATACCGGTTCCTGGCTAGTTGGCTGGCTGCTGGTCTACTCCAACCAGCACTGGGATTACCAGAAGGTTCATCGACTCTCACCGAAGAAAGACGGGCCAGCAGTAAGTGAGGTCCGTTATGTAACTTTGGATGCTATATTATGTATATTTTTATACAGGGTGTATTTGGCTATTATACGTGCGCTCTCAGGACCACTTATATAACTTTGAAATTTGAAAGAGTTCTCGTAATAAACAATGTTTTTCTACATTTAGCATCAAGAGTTTTTAATTAGATGACTTGGAACTCTACCACATGTCAGTGGTATGGATCAAATATACAACCTTCAATAGTTGCGTTATTTTTATTTATTTATTTATTATAAACAATAAATAAATATTACAATATGGTATAAGATGACAATTTTCTAACTAGAAGACAAACCTCGAAGTCACCTTCCTAATTTTAGCCGTGCCTTGGGATTTGAACCATCGACCTTTTAGCTACGAGTCCGCCGCCTTATCGATCGATCTACAGAGTTCGGCCATAGACCTTATATTGTTCTGGAATTGGGTAGAAACTACAGAAAAGACGTGTGTTGCAACTTTACAATCTTCTGATAAGACCATTTTACTGGACCATCATCATCATCATCATAGGGTGGCGTCATCGTGAACAATGGTAGCCAGACAGTGGAGGAATGACTCAGCACTTCTATACCACTGTCTTTACAAGGAGGCTAATAATTGACAAGGGGCCCCCAGAACCAAGCCAATGCTGGTCTACTCCCTGTTTATAGTCCCCCAGCCAGACTGCTGGTCTACTCCCTGTTTGTAGTACCCCAGCCAGACTGCTGGTCTATTCCCTGTTTATAGTCCCTCCGCCAGACTATGAACTATAAACAGTAAGATATACAGAAACAAATCATCTAGGTCTAATGGATGAACCATGAACCACCCTGTCTATGATGGTTCAGAAACCTCAATATTCTGGACTTATTCTTTCTTGTATTCAGTTCAAGATGTTTTTACTCCAACGTATTACATCTGTAACAGAACTGGTTGATCTCAATAATGATGTTTACAAGACATTGACTAACGTAGTCAGAGCTCTGAGATATCAAGGTTTATTAAATTTAGTTGAAATAATAGATAATAATAATAATACTGTTTAGTGGAAGGCAACCACCAGGCGAGGTTAATGCTCAAAGCATTTGCTACCACCTAACCCTCAGAGTCTTATTATTATGTGGTCAAAAACTCAAATTAATGAGGAAAACTTCATGCACTGGGTGGGATTCAAACCAACTACGCTACCTGGATTACCAGATAAGCGCGTAAACCACTTGACTACCAGTGTACCTAAACTGTTTTTAACATCCAATACTGGATATAGAAATTTGCGCATACCATAAAGAGGGTAAAGTTATTTACCAGGTAGATGAACTTCTATTTACTTTCTATTTATATTATTTCCGAGAAATTTCTAATATAAGAAATCGGAAGTATTGTGTTCGTTTTTGTAAAAAAAAATATTTTTTTGCTCCGATTTCAATTTTTTTCATATTTCTGGACGTTTCATAACCTACTGAGTAAATTTGGTTTTGTGTCTGTCTGTCGGTCCGTCGGTCTGTTAAAATGATTCCTTGTAACGCGCAAAATCTCGGAAACTACTCGACCGATTTTGATGAAATTTTGCACACATCTATGAGACATTCTGTAGATGGTCCCATTTTAAATTCATCGAATTCGTAGTAGCGGTTCTGGGTGAAAGAGACCATGCGCCTGACCACTAACTTTTTACTTAAACGCTTATAGCTCGTGAACGGTACACCCGATTTCGATGAAATTTTGTAAGAATATGCATATGATTGTTTTACATAGGTTATTTATATTTATTTTTAAATTAAATATAACTTGACTCTGATATTTAAGAAAAACCAAAATTTTGGACAAAAAAGTAAAAAAATAAGTACCACGACTTACCAATACAGAATTTTTTGTGGAATTTTGAATATAGAAAAAACGATATTCTACCATATAAAACAAATTTGAAGAAAATCAGTTGAGCCGTTTTGGAGATACAAGTAATTTTCTATAAAATCTCCAAATTGGCACGTGTTTACAATGTGAAGCAATCACGAGGAAGTATTGTGTCCATAATTGGCAGTGTTTTTTTTTGTTATTACATAAAATGGAAAGTGCATTCATGTACGGAGGAAAACTATTAAAGACTAGTGCACAAGTGAGTGCATTGGAAAAATAAACGCAAGGCGACATTCAATTTAAATCAAGTAAATTAAATCCCCTCAACCTATCGTTGCCACAGGTAGGACCCTCCCGTTACTTCAGGTATTAGCTGTAGTTTACCGCTCGCTTTCCTTTCATACGTGAAATTTTCTTAACCCTAAGGTTCCTAAGGGCCAAATTGTAAAATCGGATTACAATACAATCATCCCATAAAATATATAAGACCTGTTTGACTGCTGGCGTAAAGGGACTTTTCAGTTTTACCTCGGCAGTATAAACAAGGTATCAAACACCTCGGCCGAGGTGTGAAGAACGCCTATACAAAGAAAGAGACAGCCCGGCAGAGTGTAAGGTTTCGGAAAACATAGTTCCCATGCATTTCATGTACTTTCAGCCAGCGAAAAGTGCAACATGAATTTCAAAAATTGCGATTTTTATTGCAGAAATGGACTCTACGTTGAAAAATAAATTGATTTGACTTTTTGTTTGACTTCCTAGGCCAACGGGAACCCTATTTTCGAGACCCCCCAACAATCGTGAAAGACATGAAAAGATTCATAATTTTTTTTTTTTTTTCCTGTTTTTTTTTCATACGGATCCTTTGAGACCCGACTTCGTGTCCTTAACTTGGCACTGAAGATTAAGTGAGGTGTCTAAAGTGATCAAGATATAATGGAGATGAGCCCGGACCAAAAAAAAATTCTAAATTATAAGCGGGCGGCCCATTTGGGCGGCTTCGGGTTTTGGGAGCCCAAATCGGGAATTGAAGGATAATACTAATCTTAAATGGTATCAAATGAAAGATCTTGATGAGCAGATACCAAATTTATTGATTTTATTCCTTCATCCGGTCCACTGGGTGGCACCTGGTGGCCTTTTCATTTTCTTTGGCGGGTAGGTACCTTCGAATCCTTAGCTTAGTGGTCAGATCTTGGCCAGTATGTATTTTTCGAGATGACCTCGCTCTCTCACTGCAAAATTTTATGTTTAAGTTTCCAAGTATGAATTTAGTTAATTTTCCGTCCGTTTCTTTAGAAGATAACTTTGTCTATTGGTAGCATGCTCAACCTGCCACTCAGTCAGCATGGGTTCGAATCCTGGCGGGGACGAAATTTTTTAGCTCTATATTTTCAATTTGGGGTTAACGTTTTTTTGTTTTTCCGATCTTTATATTTGATCTTCATGACGACCCCATTACCCTCGCGAGGAAAATTTTAGTAGTTGCAGAATTGGCCAATGACCTGTGGCGCATTACGAGATTGATTTTGGACAATCATGGTTGGATGGAGATAAAGTATGATGAATTTTAGCTCTCATAATGTCGATGCTACTCACTAAAAGTTGTGACAAAGTAGTGACTTTGGCCAAGTAGGTAGCATACTAGGCTTGGACGCACGATGACTTGGGTTCGATCCCCTTCAGGAAAGTTTTTTTTCTCTGTCCATCATGTGTACAGTGGTACACTCATACCTCGTGAAGCCAGCGTCGATGGCATGTTGAATACACCGGTTCCCTTCAGAACACCGAAGTTAAGCGACATCCAGCGAGGTTAAGACTTGGATGGGTGACCATTCAAATTCTAATTCTCGTGACGCTGGCTTTTCCCGGCCCCACTCAGGCTGGGTGAGGTCAATGTGAGTAGCAGGTTTGTGAGTTTCCTGCGAATGGAGGGTAAAACCCCCGTCGTGATATGACCATGGCAGTTGAAAGCGACGTTAAACCCCACTTAAAAAAAAAAAAAAAAAAAAAAATACCTCGTGAGGTATTGATAAGGGACGTCACCACTCACCACCGAGTTCTCTCCCGCTCATGATTTTATCAACACAAAATTGTCTCCCGTAGCGTCGCTTGCATTTTTACCTGATTTTATATCTACATAGTTTAGGCCAAGCATAAAAATTATAATCGAAACACCTAGGAATCATTGATATAGACCTGAGGCATGGCCTTCTATGTATTTTTCCTAACCCTATGATAAACCCAAGGCATGACCTTCTATATATTTACCTAACCCTACTGTAAACCCGAGGCATTGCCTTCTATGTATTATCCCTAACCCTACTATATTCCTGAGGCATGGCCTTCTATGTATTTTACCTAACTCTACTATACACTGAAGGCATTGCCTTTCATTAGTTAGAGATTTTAAAGATTTCCTTATAAAAGGCCGATTCTTACATAAAAATGATAATTTTATAGTTTTCATTTTCTTAAAAAAAGCATGGTCTTATTTCCGGGAGAGATACTCGTGGTGACCCCTGCAACAAGCCGGAGAGAATTCGGGTAAGAAAAGGTCAACGGGAGAGAACTCATTACCTCACCTTGATAAGGTGATTACAAATTCATTTCTTTGGCATTTGTAAATCCAGGTGTTTTAGTGTCCCTCATAGGAGGCTTCGAGGTCTATTTAGCATTGAAAGATAAACCTAATCATGTGGAGTATAGAATCAAAAGATCTTGCATTGCAAACTTTGGGGACTTTGGGGCCAAATCTGTGATCCAAATACATATTGACCTTAGAAAAATTAAATACGTACTGATATAACTATATCAAAAAAAGACAAATTGGTACATTCACATTTTCCCAGCTTATTTACTTTTGTTATTCATAATGTTTCAGTAGTGTATGAACCTATATTTTCGTACAAAAAGAACTGATATCCCCCAAAAACACCACTTCGTGGTTAAAAAAAGAAGAACGCCTCACTCAAAAGAACGATTATAATTAGCTAAAAATAAATGATATCAAATTGAGAACACCTTACCCCCTCTCTTTCTATATCTCTGCAGTCCTCTTTGAATTTATTCCTCTTATGTTTATCTTTCTTTATCCTTTCTAGGGGTCATCCCAAACTTGATTTCTCTTTAAATTTACTTGTTGCACGGCAATAAAAAATGGCGGTCGCGGTGTAATTTTCTCGATTCAAATCAAATAAGTTCAGAAAAATCATACTTCGACCGCCATTTTTTATTGCCGTGCAACAAGTAAATTTAAAGAGAAATCAAGTTTGGGATGACCCCTAGAAAGGATAAAGAAAGATAAACATAAGAGGAATAAATTCAAAGAGGACTGCAGAGATATAGAAAGAGAGGGGGTAAGGTGTTCTCAATTTGATATCATTTATTTTTAGCTAATTATAATCGTTCTTTTGAGTGAGGCGTTCTTCTTTTTTTAACCACGAAGTGGTGTTTTTGGGGATATTCTATTCTACAACGAAGATTCCCGGTTCTGGGGTTTGTCATGGGGGCAAGTAAAAAGCTAAACTCCCTCTCTCAACAGTCAGAACCCAAATAAAAAGAACGACCCTAATCCGAGATAACGCAGGCTCTGACCGACTTAAGGGACGGTCTTCCCTTATCTGTCTTGTATTTCTTTAAGGGCCAAATTATAAAACAGTATTAGGTATATAATATAATGTACTAGCGGGCTGTCGCCCGCTTTGCGGGCCGAGGCATGGCCGTGAAAGCAAAAAATCCTTTTTCGCCAATGGCAGGTGTTGTAGTGGGAGTTTCGAAAAATCCCGTCTTATTGCACATCTAGACTATAAGACAAAGCTACCTACCAAATTTCAGCTTCCTAGGACTTACGGTTTGGGCTGTAGAGCGATGATCAGTCAGTGGTCAGTGGTCAGTGGTCAGTGGTCAGTGAGTGTCTTTGACATTTATATATTAAGATTATATTTATTTAACATTTTAATTGTTTGTAATACAAATGTATGTTAACAATGTGAGTTGAAAAAAAAAGAACAAACAAAACTAGTTATAATTTACAAACAATTAAAAATTAAAAAGAGGTACTGATAAAATAGGTGCCAAAAGAAAAGTAGGTATAGATAAAAGATTTGACGATAACAATAATTGATAAAAACATTAGAAGGCAGGATTGCATTTAGAGGTTTAAAGGCTTAAAAATTTTTTGATACATGGTCTTTGTACATACAGGGTGTCCCACCAAACTTGGACACCTCAAATTACTCGGACCCTGAAAGAGTTTTTGAAAAATAAAAAAATTTAAGGTACATGTGCTAATTATGCGGTTTCAGTTATGAATTTTTTTTTATACAGGGTGGTTCAAAAGTCAGAAATTGAGGTGTCAACTTTCGATTTTTAAATGGATCGACCTGAATTTTATTTGATAATTTTACTTCTAAATGATTCCTGAGTACTTTTTTAAACAAAAATATTACATACAGGGTGGTTTTTTTTTCGACCAATTTTTTTTCTAAATCTTGAATAACTCCAGTTCGGTCAATTTTTTCGATAACAAGAATAGAATGTGTTTGTGTAATGAAAACACGCACTTTCAATTGGCATCAAAAAAAATTATACACGGTGGTTCACAAGTGAAATAATGACTTGATTTTTTTTAAAACGGAGTTTTTTAATTTTTTATTTAGGATTAATAATTCTCGTCTAATTTTACACATTTTTCGTTAGTCATATCGAAAAACAAAACTAAAGTGTTGTACAGGGTGAGACATAATTTTTTTGTAACACCCTGTATATGGGCTGTCAAAGAGACGCAAAATTAAATATAAAGACTAAATATGCAAGAAAAACTTTGATTTTTAATTAAACTAAAAAGTTATGGTGTTTTAACTAATATTGTCGCATGGACCACCCTGTAGATATTTTCTTAAACCATCATATGGGTAGTCGAAACTGTCTAAAATTCAACGAGGAGTCCAAATCTGAAAGAAAAAAAATGAATTCAAAAAGCCATGCTCAATTTTGTGTCTACACCTACCTACTTTTTATTTCAAGTTTTAAAAATCATTCAGTGTGGACACCAAATTGAAAATGGCTTCAAATTCGTGTTTTTTACTTGTTTTTTCCCACATGATTCGAAGTGTTCGTTGAATTTTATACAACTTAGAGTACCTACATGATAGTTTAAGAAAATATCTACAGGGTGGTCCATGCGACAATATTAGTTAAAAAACCATAACTTTTTAGTTTAATTAAAAATCAAAGTTTTTCTTGCATATTTAGTCTTTATATTTAATTTTGCGTCTCTTTGACTGCCCATATACAGGGTGTTACAAAAAAATTATGTCTCACCCTGTACAACACTTTAGTTTTGTTTTTCGATATGACTAACGAAAAATGTGTAAAATTAGACGAGAATTATTAATCCTAAATAAAAAATTAAAAAAACTCGGTTTTAAAAAAAATCAAGTCATTATTTCACTTGTGAACCACCGTGTATATTTTTTTTTTGATGCCAATTGAAAGTGCGTGTTTTCATTACACAAACACATTCTATTCTTGTTATCGAAAAAATTGACCGAACTTGAGTTATTCAAGATTTAGAAAAAAAATTGGTCGAAAAAAAACCACCCTGTATGTAATATTTTTGTTTAAAAAAGTACTCAGGAATCATTTAGAAGTAAAATTATCAAATAAAATTCAGGTCGATCCATTTAAAAATCGAAAGTTGACACCTCAATTTCTGACTTTTGAACCACCCTGTATAAAAAAAAATTCATAACTGAAACCGCATAATTAGCACATGTACCTTAAATTTTTTTATTTTTCAAAAACTCTTTCAGGGGCCGAGTAATTTGAGGTGTCCAAGTTTGGTGGGACACCCTGTATATTAATTAAAATATTTATGTAAAGTAAGGAGAAGAAGAAGAAGATGATGCTGATGATGAAGAAGAAGAAAAGAGAAATTAAGAAAGCGAAAGGGGGGAAAAGAAGGATGGAAAAGAAGAAGAAAAAGAGAAAAAGAAATATAGTACAAGGGTCAAGGATTCTAGATTCTATTACTGCCCCAGAAAGTCATTTATTTTGTAAGGAGCAACACTGACAAGATTTTGTTTCAAGGTACATTTGAATTGATCACGATTCATTTGTTTTAGATCGGTAGGTAGGGAATTATACAAGTGAATGCCTTGTTTTAGAAAAGATCTTCCAAATATAGCGTTTTTAGATGTTATAATATTATTTCTGTGGCGCGTGTCATACTGGTGCACATCGGAGTGTTTGGGAAGTGAATCTGACATATTGTGTATTCGTGTGCAGGAGTCCAGTATGACTTGTGCCGCAAAAGTGAGGATCTTGTTTTTAATAAAGATGGGTTTACATGAAACGATTCTAGGGAAATTGAATATAGCTCTAATAGCTCGCTTTTGTAATTTAAATATGTCAGTGTTGCACATAGCAAATCCCCAATAAATTATTCCATATGCCATTATGCTGTGGAAGTATGCATGATATGTTAGTAAGGCAGCGCTGGAACCCACATTTCTTTGAATGGATTTAATGGCATATATTGCTGATGCCAGTTTTGGTTTCAAGTTTTCCATATGCGCTTTCCAGCGCAGTCTTGTATCAAGAATAAGACCCAAGAACTTTATTTCATCGGCAGGTGATATAGAAATAGTAGGGGTGTGATGTTCTCTAGGGCAGTGGTGGGACGAGGATGGAAATAGAGATAAGAGGTTTTGTCAGAATTGAGTTTTAGACCATGATACAAAAACCAGGTAGATATTGATAGTATGGTTTTACGAGATTTCTCTAAAACATTCTCATAATCACTTCCCCCTATTAGTATAGATGTGTCGTCTGCAAATAGTACGAACTTGGCCGACGTGTCTGATTGTACTAAGTCATTTATATAGAGGAGGAATAAGAGGGGGCCTAGAACGGATCCTTGGGGGACTCCAGATTTGACTGGAAGATTGGTAGACGAGGAGTAAAAGTGGATATTTTCATTAGAATTGACTGGAAGATTGGTAGAAGAGGAGTAAGAGTGAATATTTTCATTAGAATCAATTACTTTTACTTTTTGCTGCCTATTTGATATATAAGAGGCGAACCATTGTATTGTAGATTCTCCTATTCTAAATGACCTTAGCTTTGATAGGAGAGTGTGATGATTAACAAAATCAAAGGCTTTAGATAGGTCACAAAATATGCCAATTACATGTAACTTGGAGCTTAACATATCATCAAGTTGGTGTAGAAAAGTCGAGACAGCATCAGAGGTGGATCTGTTACATCTGAACCCAAATTGCTGCTCCGCTAGTAAGTTATTGTACTCTAAAAATTCGCTTAGACGGAGAGCTACAACTTTTTCAAAAATTTTACCAAAATTATTGAGTAGTGACATTGGTCTATAATTATTTGGGTCCGTTCGAGACCCTTTCTTATGAATAGGAACAATAGTTGAGGTTTTAAAAAGGAGAGGAAATATGCTTGTGGTGAATGATGTGTTGAAAATGTGAGCAAGGGGATCTGCAATGAGATGAATGACTTTTTTAATTATTGTCATCGGAACTGCATCTTCACCACAAGACATCTTATTCATACAAAATGAGGCAATCTTCATTACCTCAAGGGCGTTACAGGAAGAAAGAATGAAATCAGAAGGTAAATCAGAAATTATAGTTGGTGAGTGAGATGCAGATGTAGTAGTGATGACAGGTGGAGAGTGTGGAGCAGAAGTAGAAGTGATGACAGGTGGTGGGTGTGGAGCAGAAGTAGAAGTAAGGACAGGTGGTGAGTGTGGGGTAGAAGTAGAAGTAAGGACAGGTGGTGAGTGTGGAGCAAAAGTAGAAGTAAGGATAGGTGGTGAGTGTGGAGCAAAAGTAGAATTAAGGAGAGAAGGTGAGTGTGGAGCAGAAGTAGAAGTAAGGAGAGATAGTGAGTGTGGAGCAGAAGTAGAAGTAAGGACAGGTGGTGAATATGGAGCAGAAGTAGAAGTAAGGATAGGTGGTGAATATGGAGCAGAAGTAGAAGTAAGGAGAGGTGGTGGGTGTGGAGCAGAAGTAGAAGTAAGGAGAGATAGTGAGTGTGGAGAAGAAGTAGAAGTAAGGATAGGTGGTGAATGTGGAGCAGAAGTAGAAGTAAGGAGAGGTGGTGGGTGTGGAGTGGAAGTAGTAATAGTAGCAATACTTGTCAAGTTACTCCAGAAATCATTGAAGGTATTAGCTACTTCTAATGGATTTGTTATTAGGTTATTGCCTTTTTTAATTTGTAGTTTAGAATAGTTTTTATTGGGGTATTTGGAAAATTCTTTCACTACATTCCAGATTACTTTGATTTTTTTGTCTTTGGGAGCATTTGAGATTTTATCACTAGTCCCTTTCAATTTAGCTTCTCTAACTATATTTTGTAATATTTTTGAATATAATCTATAGTGCTGATGGAGTATTGGGTCATTAGACTGTCTTGTTAAATTGTATAATGCTCGTTTGGATGCACTAGATATAATTATTCCCTTAGTTATCCACGGCTTTCTTTTAGGACCTCCCATGGTTATTATTTTACAGGGAAAATGAGAATTGAAAATTTGAAGGAAAATGGTATAGAAGTATGAAAGTTGTTGGTCTACATCAGTCAAAGTGTACAGATAGGAGAAGTCAGCTAAAGATAAAGCATCAATAAAGTTGGTGATTTGTCTAGGAGTGTAGGTGCGCTTGAACATTTTCTCAGTGTGTTTTGTTCTCTCCAACTCAAAGTGCACTACCTGAGCATATTTGTGGTCCCCTATACCACTGTAGATATTTTTTTTCAGAGTTGAGGATTTTATTTAGAGGGAAATTTAAAAATATATTATCTATACATGTACTTGTGGTTTGCGTAACTCTGGTAGGTGTAGTTATAGAGATACCCATGTTAAACATATTAAGTATAGTAATAAGTTGAACTTTTTGAGATGAAGAGTTGAGAAAATCTATATTGTAGTCCCCACAAATTACAAGATATTTGAATTTTTGAAGTTCAACTAAAAGATCTTCAAAGAGTTTAAGGAATACTTCAAAATTAGAACTGGGATTATTGGACCTATAAATAGATACAATTGCTATCTCAGTGTCCGCAGAACCTGCGGCTGCATATTCAAAACTAAACTCTACGGGCTGCACAGTTAGAACTAGGGGTTGTAAAGTTAATGTGTCCTTAATAAAAATTGATGTACCCCCACCTTCGCGATCTTTACGGTAAAAGCTAGAGATATTAATATAGTTTGGAATACCATAACAGGGAGCTGATTGTAGAGATAACCATGTCTCTGAGAAACATAGAACATCTGGCACAGCCTTTATATTTTTTAGATCATTTAGGAATACTTCAATGGTAGGGACTTTGTTTCGTAAACTTTGTACATTTTGATGTAAAATACGCAAAGTAGGATTTTGTCGTTTACGTGAAGGTTTATTATTGAGCTGAGAAGGCAGGGGAGGTTTATTCGCTCCCGCTTTTTCCTTTTTCAACGGATTTCTCTCTCGATCCAACGAATTGAATTGAATTGAATACTTTTATTTATTTGTACAAGAATAATATTATAAAAAATACATCTCTTATAAGCTAAGTCTAACTTCTGAGGAAATAAGGAAAGTATAATAATGCGAATATGATGGGAACTCTACCCTCTTCTGAAACATTGGAAGAAATGTACATATCCGTAAATAAAAATCTAAAAACAGAAGTAAAAAAAGGTATGTATTATATTTTTTTTATGAACACGTAAATGGGTTAATGCTGATTTTAGTATGCATATGTAACGCGTACCTACATACAATGTAGGTAATACTATCTACTAGTCGACTTGTCAGGTACAAGATGCAGTAAGCACATGCACTGGCTATCCATGTGGAAACTATCTCCCTCTCCACTCCTCCATCTCTCTCTCTTTACCTATTTTCCCTTCTCTCCTCCCTACGTCCCTCTCTCTCTCTCTCTTCTCCCTCTCCCCCTTCTTACTCTCTCTCCGTCCTTTCCTCTCTATCCCTCCCTTCTTTATCTCTCTTTCTTTCTTCTTCCTCTCTTTCTCACTCTCCCTTTCTTCCCTATCCGTTCCTCTCTTTCCCCTTATTTCTCTTTCTCCGTCTCTCTTCCCTTTTCGCCCCTCTATCTCTAACTCCCCCACTTCCATCTCTCTCTCCCTCCTATTTTTCTACCTCTCTTACTTCCGCCACTCTTATTCTCCTCACTCTACTCACAACTCTCTCTCTCTCCCTCCTATTTTTCTACCTCTCTTACTTCCGCCACTCTTATTCTCCTCACTCTACTCACAACTCTCTCTCTCCCTCCTATTTTTCTACCTCTCTTACTTCCGCCACTCTTATTCTCCTCACTCTACTCACAACTCTCTCTCTCTCCCTCCTATTTTTCTACCTCTCTTACTTCCGCCACTCTTATTCTCCTCACTCTACTCACAACCCTCTCTCTCTCTCTCCGTCCTTTCCTCTCTATCCCTCTCTTCTTTATTTCTTCTTCATCTCTGTCTTCCCTATGAGTTCCTCTCTTACCTTATTTTTCTTCCTCCTTCCAATATTTCTCCCTCTCTGTTCCCTTTCCGCTCCTCTATCTCCCTCTCACAACCCCCACTCTCTCCCTCTTACAACCCTCACTCTCTCCCTCTCACAACCACCACTCTCTCCCTCTCACAACCCTCACTCTCTCCCTCTCACAACCCTCACTCTCTCCCTCACACAACCCTCACTCTCACCCTCACACAACCCTCACTCTCTCCCTCACATATTTATCTTCTCTATTCCACGATTAACTTTCACTTCCGCTGCTGATATCCTCATTCCGTTCTGAACCATCTCATAGCATAGCATAGCTTATTAATATTAGACTCGCTTGCTATGCGGAAGGTCCCGAGTTTGAACATTGGATCTGACAAAAAATTGTAATTGAAATTTGGACTGCACTCATCCCTTGTGAGTAAAATTGAGTAGATTGTGTATATCTGTATATATAGGGAACTAGAGTATAAATACATTGCACTGGTACACTGGTAGTCAAGTTGTTAACGTAATAGTCTGGTAACCCAGGTAGCGTAGGGATCCGTTGGTTTGAATCCCACCCAGTGCATTAATTTTTCCTCATTATACAATTTGAGTTTGTGACCATATATTATAATAAAAAGACTCTAGAGGGTTAGGTGTTAGAACATGCTTTGAGCATTAACCTCGCCTGGTGGTTACCTGCCTTCCACTAAAGAGTGCTATAATTATTATTTTTATCATAAGAGTATCCATACAAATAGTAAGAGACCTGTGGCGGCATTGCAAGCAAGCAATAAAGTAGGTAATTAGACAGATGCTATGGGAGTCTCGTAATGGTATGCTAGGGTGTGGACCCAAAAGGAAAAGAAATAGCAGGAGGCATGTTCTGAGATATTTTACGGAAATGCCTCCTCCTTGGACTGAGATGGCCCCTATAGGGATAACCAACTAAAATATACATTAGGCGTTTCTCATTTCCCTCTCTCTCCCTCTTCTTTGTCTCTCCCTATCTTTCTTCACTCCCTCTCTCTCTCTATCTCTCTCTCTCCCCCTCTGTCTCTCCCTCTGTCTGTCTCTCTCTCTCTCTCTCTCTCTCTCTCTCTCACTCTCCTTTTCCCTCTCTCTCTCCCTCTCTCTCTCCCTCTCTCTCTCACTCTCTCTCACTCTCCCTCTCTCTCTCTCCCACCTTCTCTCTCCCAATCTCTCTCTCAATTTCTCAAATAATCCTTCTCTTTAATTTTTCTCTCACGTACTCTCTGCTCTCAAGTAAGGGTTTTACTTCCGTGTATGTATCAAGAAGGAAGGGAGATATTACTCCATTCTCGAGTCAATGAGCTAGTAAATCAGGTGTATATCTGTATATATAGGGAACTAGAGTATAAATACATTGCACTGGTACACTGGTAGTCAAGTTGTTAACGTAATAGTCTGGTAACCCAGGTAGCGTAGGGATCCGTTGGTTTGAATCCCACCCAGTGCATTAATTTTTTCCTCATTATACAATTTGAGTTTGTGACCATATATTATAATCCCCCAAAAAACACTACGTGTAAAAATAGTCGTCAAGTGTTGGAATGATCAAAAAGAAGTGATATCAAAACGTCAATTTTCTATGTTTGAAGGAATTATTTTAATTCCTTAATAATTCAACCAAAATAATAGCCTCACAACAACAATACACCTTTGAGCAAACTTCGATTTGGTATTTTGAGAATTTAACAAAAAATAGCCACACAACAAAACAATGCTCTTGTAAGAACAATGGTTTTGTAATTATGCAACATGGTTTTGTAATTATGCAACATTGTTCTTACAAGAGCATTGTTTTGTTGTGTGGCTATTTTTTGTTAAATTCTCAAAATACCAAATCGAAGTTTGCTCAAAGGTGTATTGTTGTTGTGAGGCTATTATTTTGGTTGAATTATTAAGGAATTAAAATAATTCCTTCAAACATAGAAAATTGACGTTTTGATATCACTTCTTTTTGATCATTCCAACACTTGACGACTATTTTTACACGTAGTGTTTTTTGGGGGATATCACTACTTTTTGATTTCAAATAGACAAAGAAGTTTCAAAATGGAAGACTTGTTTCTACGAGACAAAGAGAAAAATATTAGGATACCGACAGCCTGTATATTATTCATAGATAATATCGGAACAATTCAGTACCTCTCTCTGCTGTACCCAGTTCTAGATATGGGTATTTGGGTAATATTGTAATTTTTTAATACCGAGTATTTCATAGAGCCGGTACCCGGTATCGTACCCGGCCACAGTGTGTAATACCAAGTATTTAATAGAACCGGTACCCGGCTACTATGTACGATACGTCGGTACTAGTTCCCGGTGTGTAATACCGAGTATTTCATAAAACCGGTACCCAGTACGGTACGCGGATCCGGTGTGTTATACCGACTACTGAGTATTTCATAGAATCGGTACTCGGTTCCGGTACTCGATTCATGAGTATAAAATCGGTTCTTGTACTATTGTAAGTGATTGTACCATTATAATACGAATCACGAACTTTGCATTAAAGAAAAACAAAGCTTTCGAGAATACAGTTATTTTTTTCATGCAATTGATTACTCTATAAATAAGAACCAGTACATACTAATTACTCTCAAGAACCGGTACTTTTTGAGAAAAGTAATTACTCGTACCCATCTCTACAATAAGTACATTAGGTAATGATCGACTCTCGCCTGAGGGCTATTTATATTTATATACAGGGCATCTATAAAGTCTCACCTAGGCCTGGGTTTCTCGAAAACGACTCAAAATATCAAAAAACGCTAAAATTCGTATTCCTTTATTTTTAAGAGGATTAATTTTCAGCCAAAAATAAAATTTGCCTACACGGCCCCAGTCAGGCTGGACATGGACCAACTTTAAAATATTAAATGGAATGATATGTCCTGTGACATATTGTTTTAAAGGTCTCATTGAGAGAATTTCATTACAATAAATTTCAGTGAATTATACAACTTGCCGTTCATGAGATACAGGGTCGGACGTCCTGCGTAATATCCATATAATTATTTTTTTAACAGATTGGGTGGAAGAGATTGCCACAGGCAATAACCCCGCCCTTTAGGTAGGACATTTGTGTTATTTCTTTTTACTTATTTATTTTGGCATTTGTTTTTTTTTTCCTCTAAACACGGGAGTCTGGAATCACAGCCCTACCCAGGCTGGGTGAGGTAAATGTAGGTAGCTGGAACGATTCCCAGCGAATGGAGGGTAAAACCCTCCGTCCTGACTAGTTCAAATCAGAACGTTAAAACCAAATACAATCAACTGGTCATCACCATCGTTTTAAAATGAGGTTGGTGTGATAATTGGTGCTTCTTCTGTGGAACTTCAACCAGTATATAATAATGAAAAAAAAAAAAAACATACCTATTTTAATCATAAAATCTATTACCAAAAATTAATTAATAATCAACTAGTGTTTAACCTTGTATTGAAAAATTAGTAATGAACTCGTTAAAAAACGGAAAACTCTGTTTCGTGGTTTTGTTTATAATACGACTTTAATTATATTATGTACCTGTTGTACCTACGTACAAACGTACATACATGGTAGGTAGATGGAAATTCGATCTTGGTAAAATAAAGAGGGAAATGAAAGTGCCGAGTATTATTGTATGTTCCGAAATTGCCTCTTACTATGGCTCTAAGAAATGTTGACCCATATATTTGCCTAACTTCGAGTTGCTAAACATGGTGTGTAGCCAGCGTCGATGGCATGTTGAATACACCGGTTCCCTTCAGAACACCGAAGTTAAGCGACATCCAGCGAGGTTAAGACTTGGATGGGTGACCATTCAAATTCTAATTCTCGTGACGCTGGCTTTTCCCGGCCCCACTCAGGCTGGGTGAGGTCAATGTGAGTAGCAGGTTTGTGAGTTTCCTGCGAATGGAGGGTAAAACCCCCGTCGTGATATGACCATGGCAGTTGAAAGCGACGTTAAACCCCACTTAAAAAAAAAAAAAAAAAAAAACATGGTGTCATTTCAGCATAATCAGTAGATATAAACAGAGGAAGCAAGAAATCATACTAGATATACATTTAATAATTATAAATTCATAGGCAAGCATATATCCTGAAAATATTCTGAAAATTTCAGCTCGATTGGACAAAAAATGCAACTTATATCACGTTACATACAAAGGTAGATTTATAATTTGATTGTGACAAATCAATGTTGATCGAGTTCCATACTCACTTCGTTCGAAATTAAACGGTCATAGAAGGTTGACTCAAACAAGCAACTACTGTTTTTTTTTCTCACAAGAATACCAGACATCCAAAGTACAGAGTAAAAAAAAAATCTACCTAGCCGGGATTCGAACCCAGGTCACCTTGCAAACTTTGTGTTATACCTACACCAGTCGACGACCACAGAAACTGCTCAATACGTAATATTTTATTATATTTATCATTTGATCTACATTAATCAATATTTTTGCCTTTTACTGGCCAATATTTTATACACTAGACCTTTCTAAAACCTACCTCATAATATAGACCTAGTTTACCTCTTGATGAAGTTATAAAACGTTATTATTCTCCAACCGATTATCCGTTCTGTTGGCAGCTTGGATAATGCAAAGACCAATGTATCCCATCCTTATTTCAAGTTCTATGTGAGGCGAAGTTTTTTTTGTTACTCTCATAAATATAAAATCAGTTTTTTTCTTTTTATGTCTCACACTGTCGCTGATTTTTCTAAAATTTTATTTACATCGTAGTATAATTTTGCGTAATTAGACCTTTAGTAGGAACCTTCAGTCATCCACGTGGGATAATTAGGCGTGGCTCCAGGGTTCATTATAGATATTCCTTTAGAGGGCTTTAAATACTTTTCTACTTGTTTCAATCATCTGAAATTAAGTGATCTCATTTCCTTTGACTAGACCTTTCTAAAAACACCAAAAATACATCTCTAGAATAACAATAGACGGCTCTGAGCTCCATAATAGGTATTCCTTTCAAAGGCTATAACTCAAGTTTGGTCCAGTGTAATACTTTGGTTATATTTTTATATTTTTTCTTATGATAAGGCCTTTCAAAAAATACCACAATCGCAGCTCCAAGATAACCAGGGGCGGCTCTGTGCAATTTTCCGATTTTATTTTAGAAGGCTATATCTCCTACCCTATAAAAAATAAATACTTGAAACTATAAAAGGTATGCAGAAATAAAAATTCCCTATCCAAAAGCGTAGCTCACGTCTTTCCACGATAAGCACACGTTGCTGTACCCTTGACAGAAAATTGGTCCGAAAAAAAAACCCGTATGAATAATTTCATGAAAATCAAGATTTTACGCGTGGCCAGAAAACGACTTTAACTGTACGTAGGAACCTCGCGCTCTCGTGAAACACAATCTTTTTTCGCGTCTCATTACGAATTTGAAATAAAAATTGATAAAAGTTAGCGTTAAGTGGGCGAAAACAATAAAACAAAATACATATAAACTCTGTTTCGTGTTAATATAGGCCGGGTGGCTGGCGCTACTTGACGAGCGCTCGCCTCCCGGCGAGCTTGATAAAAAATTTATTATAATAAAAATCAACCATTTTAGGAACACCTGAAATCAAAACCGCATACGATACGTTCATACGTGTACCAATAATTCGACAGGGAAAAAAGGCGACCATAATTATTTTCAACACACCACGTTTCTCTTAAATCCAGTTCTCTTACATCCAGTTCTCTTAAATCCAGTTCTCTTACATCCAGTTCTCTTACATCTAGTTCTCTTCAATCCAGTTCTCTTACATCCAGTTCTCTTACATCTAGTTCTCTTCAATCCAGTTCTCTTACATCCAGTTCTCTTTAATCCAGTTCTCTTACATCCAGTTCTCTTATATCCAGTTCTCTTACATCCAGTTCTCTTACATCCAGTTTTCTTAAATCCAGTTCTCTTACATCCAGTTCTCCTATATCCAGGTATTAAATCCAGATTTGACTGACTTATTATTGTAAACAAAGAGGGCTTGAAATCTTTCCACCTTGCTCGAGGAAGTTGTTTGTCATCGCTTTAAGACATCCTCCTCACAAACTTCCTCTCCCCCTTTTTCCTAACTCCTAATTCCATGTTTACATCCCTCTCTCCCTCCCTGACTCCACTCTGGATTCAAAATGGAGGGAGGGGGGGGGGATCTGAGGGGAGGAGAAAATTATTTGAAAATTGAAAAATGATTTGGGAGAGGCAGAGAGAGGGAGAAAGAAATAAATGAAAGAAGAAGTGAAGGAAAGAAAAATAGTGTATGTGTGTGTGTGTGTGTGTGTGTGTGTGTGTGTGTGTGTGTGTGTGTGTGTGTGTGTTGTGTGAGTGAGAGAGAGAGAGAGCTTTTTCCCTGGTGGCAAAGTCGCAACTCGTAAAAGTCAAGGTTCCTATACCCTACTAGTAGTAGCTACTAGTGATAGCGAAGAACCACCACACACCGAGTCATAGAGTGGTTCATTGTAAGCATGAAAGCCCGATAGACCTATTAATAATAGATAATAATGCCCAGACGGGTGTATAATTATGGGTTTAGCCATGAATATAAAAAAAGCACATCAAATTGTTAAAAATTGATAAAGGTATAAGCATTGTAAAAACTGAAAATTCAAAAAACCAATGAGTCATAAGAATAAATTAAAATACATATTTCTAGAAAGAATATTTACAATTTCAGAAGTTGTTGTTGGCTTCACACATCATCCTGTTCAAAGAATTTATGCAGTGGTTAACTCTGTAGGTCTTCGGTTGTGTATTCATCATCATCATAGGGTGGCGTCATCGTGAACGATGGTAGACAGTGGAGGAATGACTCAGCACTTCTACCACTGTCTTTACAAGGAGTCTAATAATTGACAAGGGCCCCCAGAACCAAGCCAATGCTGGTCTACTCCCTGTTTATAGTCCCCCAGCCGGACGACCTTCTTGGTCAAAAAAGCAATACCTTATTTGTATATGTATATCGTAAGTTAATTTACCACATGTAATCGATAACAAAAGTAATGGTAGTACGTAGTAGGTAAATTATGACGAATTCCAAAAATACATGCTAGGATAATTAACAAGAAAATGAGATTCCAATGCTTATCTAAGGTAGCTTATCTAAATCGTGCTCCGACAGCTGTTATACATATTTTGGAATGATTAAGACACAGGTGGCAATTTTTTTTTGGCAAAGAAAATAATTATGATTTCTGTGTGGTGAAGCATGAAATTCTTCACAATTTTGAGGGTAGCACAGCTCTTGATAGCTCTTTTCACTTTTTTAAGTCCCTTAAGTAACTTATTTTCTTTATACCCTGACAATGTCGAACAGGGAGTAGACCAGCAGTCTGGCTGGGGGACTATAAACAGGGAGTAGACCAGCATTGGCTTGGTTCTGGGGGCCCTTGTCAATTATTAGCCTCCTTGTATAGACAGTGGTAGAAGTGCTGAGTCATTACTCCACTGTCTGGGTACCATCGTTCACGATAACGCCACCCTATGATGAATGTCGCTAAGGTTTAGATACTCATTCAAAACAACTAGGTACTCTGGGGTACTCATTTTTCCTCACGAGGTATAGGAGGACCCGAGACATTCCATTTTTAAAGCTCAGTCGGGAGGACTGTCTGAGTCGTTTCCTTTGCTATCTGTCTGTTCCCTCCGTCCCAGCTCAGGCTGGAAGGGGGCCTGTGCACTTGTGCAGTCTCTTAGTACAGACGTGAGGTCAAGTCATCTCCAGGTACCACAGGAGTGGAAAATCTTAACAGGAACTGCAAAGATTTTCCTATGACATTTAAAAGAGATTTTCTTTTCCGTTTTTCATTAAGGAGTTTTTCTTTTCATACCACTACTATTTATATAGCCTTTCTTTCACTCTTTTCTCTCTCTTGAATCACTCCTTCTTTCTCACGTTTTTTCTCTATTAAATTCTCATCTCTCTCTCTCTCTCTCTCTCTCTCTCTCGCTCTCGCTCTCTCTCTCTCTCTCTTGTATATTTCAATCTGTTTTTGTGTTTGCTTCCTAACTTTTAACCTTTCCTATCCTTCAATACTATCCCTCCTCTCCCTCCCCCTATTGACTTTCACCCCGCCCCTTTTTCAATTTCCCCTCTTCCCTTACCTCACATCCCCCTTACCTCACATCCCCCACTCCTCCTCTTGACTTTCACTCCGCCCCCTTTCTCAATTTCTCCTCTTCCCTTGCCCTCACTTTCCCCACTTCTCATTCCACCTCCTCTTGAATTTCGACCCGTCCCTCTTTCAATCTGCCTCACTTTCAATTTCCTCTCCTGCCTTGCGTTCTTCCCCCCTAATTTCTCTTCTTTTTCGGACCAAATTCTTTTCCCTCAACGACGTTCAATTACAGCTTTCTAATTTCATTTTTCCGAGGAACATAAAAGGAGAAAAGAAAAGCTAGAAAGCAGAAAACCCACGACACTTGTTTCGTTCACCGCTTTCCATTAGATAATAGAGAGAGAAAAGAGAGAGTCAATGAGTGAGAAAGAGAGAGGGAGAGAGAGTGAATGAGTTAGGAAGAGAGAGGGAGAGAGAGAGAGAGAAGGAGGAAATTGGAGGGACAGAAACGGATAGTGAGGAAAAGAGAGAGAAAGTTAAGGTCGATTCACACTCACCCGTGCCGTGACAGTTCCGTGACCGGTAGTTGATTCTACCGGCCGTGAACCCAAAGTAAATTCTATTCACACTGGTCAGTGCTCCAACCGCGCAGTGGCAGTGTTTTGTCGTCGTTATCAGTTTTTCGTTCGTTTCATAATTGCGGACAATCTGGTAAATTCAAAATCACCGGCCGTGAAAAATCGAAAAAATACGTCCGTAAGTAATGTGCCGGATGGTACGAGCACTGTTTGCACTGTCACGCCCATTGCGGGGAGTGGGAATAGGGCCCTTCAAATTCTACAAGAATCAGTTTCCCTGCTGGAGAGGATCACGTCACGGACGCGGCACGAGACGTCACGGGTAAGGTGTAAAATCGACCTTTAATGAATGAGGGAAAAAAGAGAGAAAAGAAAGAATGAGAGAGAGAGAGAGCAGGGATGACTTCTGATAGGATTATGTCTAGCTTTTCACTTTTACACCGATATAACCTCTTTTCTTTTTCTTCTTTGTTTGAAGATATGAGTGTTTCACAGCTTCCTGTCTCATTTGAGGTCGAGTGGTTAGGCGCTAGTCTGGTAATCCAAGTAGCCTGGGAACTTGTTAGTTCGAATCTAACTTATGCCTTAATTTTTCCTCATATAGTAGAACCTGGATATAAAAGAACTCCAGGAATCGGAATTTTTTTATATCTTATATCCAGGTTTATCAGAGGTTATTTTCCTTTATAGAGAGGTGAATTTTATCTGGAAATTGTTCTCTTATATACTAGAGGTTTTTTTATATCCAGTTCCCTGAAGTCCAGATTTGACTGTATCTTTGAGATCATGAACAATTATTGGAATAGAGGCGCTCTCTGAAATCCCTATAGGTCTTGTTTTATCACTGAAGTTAAACAACGTCCAGAAAGATCAGGACTTTGGAATGATGACTATTCAAGGTGAAAGTTAAGGGATAGTGTCCACAAGATTAACAAATCCTGTTTCATGATTCCGGCCTTAGAGTGATAGTGTCTTAGCCCGTCCAGTAGGATTGTCACTGATAGGGGTTCCATATTTCCTGGTTCTCTGCACACCCTACTTGACATTTCTCTTATCAGCCAACTGATAAGCCGTTATCAGCTAACACAGACACGTCAGAGTGGCTGTTAATTGGCTTCCACTGTTGTCACTAAGGACTGTTTCCGAAACTGCAATCCTTTCAATTTTGATAGATAATAATAATCTAATTGATAACATGGAACTTAAAATAAATAAAAAGGGTATCTGTCCGGCTGCATTCGTGTTCCAGCCTGAGGCATGGCCTAATATTTATATTTCCTAACCCTAGTTGTTGTTGTTGTTGTAGTCAGCTTGGCTACAGCTGGAGGGGGGAGTGATGGTCTCCAGCCAACTTTATTTCATAGTTAGCTCATCCTGAACCACATATTTCTATGTGCGATCAACCATCATGAGGACTTGGATTTTTCTCTATAAGCCATACCCTTAGGAAACTGCAAGCTAGCCTGGCTTGTAAAGGTTGGCTAGTCTGTTCTCTGTTTATAGTCCTCTAGCGAGACACTGGTCTTCTCCCTGTTTAACGTCCCCCAGCCAGACTCTACATTCTAATCCTAACCCTAGTCTACACCATGAGGCAAATTATTGATTCATACATACTCAATTTTAGTGAATATTATACTCAACAGCCGTAATCAGCTGATTAGTGACTTATCACCCTGTTGAATGTGATTGATAAACGCCAACTTGGGTGAAATCTTCTGAACACGCAAATAACAGAGAAATAAAATATTTTTTTTTACAAAAACGAACACAATACTTCCGATTTCTAACATTAGAAATTTCTCGGAAGTATTATGAAAATAGTTGAAATCGGAGAAAAAAAATATATTTTCTTTCCAAAAACAAACACAATACTTTCGATTTCTAATATTAGAAATTTCTCGGAAGTAATATGAAAATAGTTGAAATCAGAGAAAAAAATATTTTCTTTACAAAAAACAAACACAATACTTCCGATTTCTGATATTCGAAATTTATCGAGACTCACCTCGAATCGAACTTGGTTCCGTCAGCCAGCGTGCCGGTGTAGTGCATGGTGAGACTCTCCCCCTCTTTGCTCTGGGCGTCACACCCATCCGGTTTGTACACATACTCAATCTTCAGGCCATTGGGCAGCTCCTTGACCTTGTTCTCAGCCAGAACGGTGTCCACCAGAACTAGGATCAGACCCAGCAGAGCCAGGCCACACCCACCAAGCCAGACAGTCATTTTCGACAGCCAACGAGAGAGAAACCGGTGGAAAAAAACCGGTGAGTAAAAAAGAACCGGTTGGAAAAAGGCGATGGAAAAGTTTCACAGTTAATTTTTTTGTTGGCTGTAACTTCCACAGCAGTTAAAAGTCAGACGATCGCGAGCTAATGTTTATTCTGGCTGAAATTAGGAGAAAGTTTGATTAAATATTTGTTTAACTTTTTGGATTGGTAGAAGAGGATTGAAAATGAGATCCTATCCTAGAATTTAAGGGTGTAGAGGGAAGGGAGAAATAGAAGGAAAAACGAAAGAGAAATAGACATTTTGGTCCTTTTTTGGAAAAGTCCCCCCAGGTGGGAAATGAACCCGTGGTCTGGGGTCAAAAAGGTATTTTGCTAATTAGTAATTATACAAAACTAACAAATGCTTACATGATATTATGTGGAAAATTTAAATTCAATAAAGCTATGTTTAGTATTGTTAAGTTCTGTTGTAGTTTAACGTGCTTTTCAAGTGCTAAGGCTTTCGCAACGAGGATCTTAGCCTCAATCCACTGAAAACTTATGCCAACTCAAAGTTCGAATTTGAATGGTCACCCATCCAAGTCCTGACAATCAGCTGGATGTTGCTCAACTTCAGTGTGTCAGTGACAGAAATGGTGTATTCTGTATTCTCTATTCACGTTGAATACACCAATTGTTGTTCTGTCACTGAAGGTAAACAACATGCAAGCGAGGCTAAGACTTGGTTAGGTGACCATTCAAATTTGAACCCTCGTGATGCTGGCTATACCCGCCCCCCTTAAGGCTGAATGAGGTTAATTTGAGTAGCTGTCTTTTAAGTTTCGGCGAATGGAGGGTAAAAATGGTAAAATCCCCGTCGTGATATGATGTTAATTTATAATCTTGTAAACAATAATATTACATGTCTAGAACTCAAAGAAAAAATAGTGGAAAAAACACCAAACCCCATTTTAAGAAATACAGATATTGAAATCTTCACAGTCCCTCACCCTAGACTTACTAAACTTCATGAATCGCCACTGAACAGAGCAATGACTCTATGTAATGAAGTACACCTAAGTACAGACGACTTTTTACTGTCTAAGGAAGCTTTTAAAGCAAATGTAAGACAATTAGTTTTTAGTTCGCTATAGTTTTAAGTTCTTAATTAGTTTATTTTAATGTGAACATTGGTATTGTTGTTTCAATTTATAGTTCTAAGAATTTTTGAAACAATGTTATGTTCTTAATAAAAAAAAAAACAAAAAAAAAAAAAAAAAAAAAAAATGACCATGCAGTAGAAAGGGACGTTGAAACCGAGGGGAGGCATACTGCGGGATGAGTAGGCTACAACACAGACCACAAGCGTTTAAAGTACCCGTATTTTTCTTTCTAACCAAAGTGAATTCAACTGGAATAAAATGAACGAATTGGAAGAGTCATTTTTCTTTTGGAAGTGGAAAAATCTTCTTCCAGTTTGGTTAACCAACATGGATTTAGAAAATTCTTGCTTCCAGTTCTTTTATAGGGTTAAGTCCATTGTTTATCTTTAAAAGAACCAAAATGCATTTTTCTTTCACGAATAGTGGGGAAGCTAAACTGGAAATATTTGGAAATACCGAACCTGGAATTTTTTTTTCCAAAAGAAAAATACACCTAGTATCTTCTATTTCATAGCTACGACATAAAAAAGGTTGTGAAACACTCATCTTTAAAAAAAAAAAAAACATTGTATGCACAAGATTTCAGATCTGGTCATCCTGATTCCCAAGCTCATCAGGACTGGCACTCGAGACAGAAAGGGTTCTGACCTTGGAACCAGTACACGGCGTTCGAGCCTCGAATACGTCAGCAAGTCTCAGAAACCAGTTTCGTGGAACTATAAGATTTCGTAATTCCAGTATAAGTTGTATAATACCGACTGATCAAAATAGTTACCTACTTCTAATGGGTAAAAAATCCTCTTCATAGAAAAAGTAAGATACCATGGATTTTTTTCCAGATATAACCTAATGCTTATTAGGTTTATTCTTAGAAGGGAATTTCTTTCTTATGCATACACACGCAATTATATTTACGTGTATGAGAGTACTTATATCTGTCCTTATGAGTATAAAACTGAAATACTAATACCGACTGACCAAAATGATTACTTCTTATGGGTAAATTTTTTTAAAGAAAAAGTGAGATACTTTGGTCATTTTTTCCAGATGGAAGCTAATTCTTATTATCTGTAATTCAAGGGTTCTGTCTTAATGAGAATAAAACTGAAATACTAATGGGATGATCAAGCTATTTTTTAAGCAAAAAAGTACATGAATACAATGATCATTAAACAATGCTAACCATTGTAATACCTAAAGTAATTTTGTAAAAAAAATCAAGGTTCATTCTTGAGTGGTCGATTTTTTTCTTTTAAATCAACAGGTTTGAGGACTTCAAGCACTTATTAGATAAGAGAAGGTTCGACCATCTTGAAATACTCAAAAATGTTAAACAAACAAACAAACATGAAAGAAGAAACTACAAAGACTTTTATTTTTATAAATAAAACAAATATTACTTCACTTCTAAAAAATTCACTCATGATTAAAATGAAAAACCCGACATATTTCCTTTTTTCAGATTTTGTACCAAACCAAGTGAAATCTGTTGATTTCTGGAAGTTAAGAGATTTCGCTACCAAGAACTTTGAAAAAATGAATTTTTGAAAATCTAAAAAAGTGATTCCAAAACCAAATTCTTAAAACCTCGCCTATTGAATTGCTTCCATAAATTGTTAAATAATATATTAAATATAGGTACCTACTCGAAGAGTCAAGGAATGTGGGCTTTTTAGGATAGGTCAAACGTCAAAAGGATACGAATGACTCATTTGGTCAAAAAATAAAAAAATATTTAAAAAATTGCAAGAAACACAAAAATTAAAAGAAAGCAAAAAGATCTAAAACGTTCTAATTGTTTTTTTTTATGTTAAAAATAGGCCTAACTCGTAAACTTGTATAAAAAAAACCACGTATAACGTACCGAAAAAAAACTTCAAATATCGTCGAAGTAACACGCGTCACAACGGAGAAATAAAAAATATAACTGTACCACGTACGGTAAAAAGAGAAATGAGAAATGATATTCTTCTCAGCAGTTTGCTGAATGCTGAACTAACCTCCCGAGTTTCCGATGAAACAACTCGACTACACAGACCGTACTGAGTTACTCACAGAGTTACTGACGAAATCGACTGATAGCACTCGTAGCGTTCGTACTGAGTTACTCACAGAGTTACTGACGAAACGAACTGATAGCACTCATAGCGTTATGCCTGGCTGTTGGTTAGGTAGACTCAACACTCAACTGGAAACACTCAAAACTCGAGTTGTCTAACATTCCGTTTGGTTAGCTCTTGGAATCAAACTCATCGGACCAGCAGTCTTGGAATGGAGAGAGTAACTGAGCTTGGAAGGTGCGTTAAGTTGGCCCTGCCATGACGGCATTTCGTGTTCAAACGTTAGTAGGTACCCGGTAGATCTTCGTTAGTAACCATAAGTACCGAGAGTTCGTCGTTAGTACCGTTACCGTTCTCGAGAAAAACGGAATTTTCTGTGGCAGGGCCAACTCAACGTCGAAGATCTACCGGGTACTAACGTTTGAACACGAAATGCCGTCATGGCAGTGCCAACTTAACGGAGTTAGTTTGGGTTGGTTCTAGACTCTGGATTGAACTAGATGGAACCCCAGCTTAATATTCCGTTAAATATTAGATAATGTGTAGGGTTGTTTAATGGCTGCTGTTTTTTGGCCAAGTAGACGGCCTAGACCCTATACCCTGGACCCTTAGTAGTTAAGTTATCTTTTTGAGTTAATCACTTTCGTGATGTCACAACTACTCAAACTCACTTTACTAAATCTACGCTGAAACGGGACTTGAACCACCAGATTACAGGTCCGCCTTATCGATTAAGCTTACCAAGGTCGGTCTAGACTCAAGACCCCAAGTACCAATTCACCAAGATACGAATAGAGATAGACGATTTTCGGGACTCTGTTGAGGTCGCCCTCATTTATTAACATAATAGTTAGATAAAATTTGATAAATTATTCAAATAGACTGTATCCCACATTGGATGAATCAAATTTTATTAAAAATTTCTTACATAAAAAAAAAAAATATTTTCCCTATCTTTGAGGATCTTGGCACAAATTTGCCAACACTGCTGCATAATTTCCTCGCTGAAAACGTTCATAACTCTTGCTGAGTAATGTACTTTTACCGAAGTAATATACATTCTGGCTGAGGGACTATATCCTGTTACATCCTGTATAAACTATACGCGATAAAGAAATGGACTGCAGAAATCACTGAACTCCCGATTATTTTGCCGGATCAAGAGTTCAATTCTTGATTACGAGCCAACAAGTTGCCTGTGCCAATAAGTTTCATACACGTAATTCTTTACATAATGTATAATTATATATGTACATACATAATGTAGGTACTTAGTCTTACAGTAGAAAGTTATACGTGGATTACGAATATTACGTAGGTACGAGAAACGCCAGCCTCCGTGGCGTAACCAACTGGGTGGGATTCGAACCAACAGCTTCCTACGCTATCTGGATTACCAGCGCGTTAACCACTTGACTACCAGGGCATATAGGTATACGTAGGTACTAGAAACCGTAAGACAGATCGAGTTTCAGGGGTCATTGCCATTACATCGGACTATCAATGTTTATTTAGTCAGCAACTCAGCACTTACCTATGTGGTGCAGGTGCCATTACCATGATACAATACGAGCCCATTAGACGCAAACTAACACTGTCTGTCAATCTACGAGGTATGAGTCCTCAGACTGCATTGATGGACAAGTGGTCGGAATTGGTACAAGTGATTAAGGGCGAAATTAATAGACAAATTCTATAACTCTAGTCATTGCTAAGCGTCGGTTTTCCCTATCTTACACAGTTGCATAATGGGACTACCTGTCTTGTCCTGAAAGTCTCAGAGAGGTTGGAAATCATAGGTTTGAGTCCCCTACAAAAAATCTGGTGTAAACATCACACGACTTTCTTTATCCCCCTAAAATAAGTCAAATTCCACAACTGGTGACTGATAAGTACACACGCTCGTTTTATTTTTCTTGGCGTTGCAAAACTAGCGTTTTGCTTGATTCTAGATTAGTAGTAAATTTAGGGCGGAATTAATAGACGTTTTTGTAATACCTCTGTGGCGCTAAGTCACGGATTGCGTACTGTGTAAGATAGGGAAAACCGACACTTACTAACAACTTAAGTTATTGATGTTGTCTATTAATTCCGCCCTTAGTTTAGATTGTTCATCAATATTTAGGGCGGAATTAATAGACGTTTTTGTAATACCTCTGTGGCATTAAGTCACGGATTGCGTACTGTGTAAAATAGGGAAAATCGACACTTACCAACGACTTAAGTTATTGATGTTGTCTATTAATTCCGCCCTTAGATCATGATTTTTTTTTTCACTACTTGTGCATACCATCCATTTTAAAATGTTGTCATTTGTGTATCAAAGTACAATTAATCATCTATATCGAAGTACACAAATGTGTACGTCCGGACTTCATCCATACAATTAAAAAAAAGTTTCTCAGTCCGGGAGGTTAACTTCAGTGACAAAACTACCATTTTTTTCTTCATGGTTCTCCCTGTATTTTGTAAGACACAGTTCTGTTTAGTTCCTCATGTTTTAAATGTTATGAATTACTGGAGAAAGTGATGAAGACTTACCGTGACATTATTATAAAATTAAATTAAATTAAATTACAAGTAGGAGGTACTCACATCAACGCTTTACACATAATGATGATGTACCAGCCTCCGTGGCGTGACGGTTGACACTACTGCCCGTAGTCCAGAGATCCAGAGTTCGAACACCGGTTGAGGCAGACTTTTTGAAGAAAATTCTGTTCCCTCCAAACACGTGAGGCTGGCATTTCCGGCTCTACCCAGGCTGGGTGAGATTATTGCTGGTACGATTCCCAGCGAATGGAGGGTAAAACCCCCGTTCTAACTATATATCGCAAACAGGACGTTAAAACCAAATAGAATCAACTCTTCACAATAGATCTAATTAGGTCGCAGTGTACATTGAACAGTGTACAGTCGTAGGATGACCCGGCTGGGTTTCGAACCCACAATCACTGGATTACCAGACACACGCCTTGACCACTGAGCTTACAGCCATAGTAATTACCAATACAGCCATTATATTCATAAATTTATGTTGATGACTAGGATTTCATATCACTCTGTGGGTAAGATGAGGTGGATGGGATGCCTAAGGAAAATAAATTTTAATGCCTGGACTCAAACCACTGACCTCTTGGGCTTGAGTCTGCTGCCATAACAATCAACTTACGGTCAATGAGGAAATAAAATAACGTTCATAATACAAAGCACACAACTATTATGTAGGTTGTAAAAAATATCTTTATAAAATTGAAGATTCCAACATTCAACAGGTGTGATCACTGAAGTGTGATGTATTGACGACTTGAAGCTAACTTTCTATTGGTTTCGTAACTAAATATCATGAGCTGTGATTATTGTAACACTCATATAGCACCTTATTCTGTCCAAAGGTTATACTGAAACGTTATTATTTACTGCAAGTGTACATCACTGGTAGTCAAGTGGTTAACGCGCTAGTCTGGTGATCCAGGTAGCGTAGGGATCCGTTGGTTCGAATCCCACCCAGTGCTCATTAATTTGAGTTTTTGACCACATAATAATAAGACTCTGAGGGTGAAGTGTTAGAAAATGCTTTGAGCATTAACCTCGCCTGGTGATGGTTACCTTCCACTAAAGAGTGTTATTACTTATTATTACTATTATCAGGTTACTAATAAGTATCGGAAATATGAAGAGACTTGGTCATTCTGTTTTAGAAAAAGAATGGTAGTAATTGTGTATTAATTTTTTACTTACAGATTAAACTATGAAGTTATGTAGAGTAGATTACCAAATGGTGACTTAATGGTCTCTCGCTGGGGGATTTTTTTTTTAGATGAGTGAAACAGGAGCTTTTGTAGACGCTTGTGATGGTCTGTGTTTTAGCTTGCCCATCCCGTAGTATGCCTCCCCTCTGATGGGCGAGAAGTGATACAATACTTCCCATTAAGGTGCTGGATCAACACGAGCGCACTGGAAGGTATCCCTTACAAACAACTGAATCCAAATTTAGAATATAATTTTTTGTCGGCTCGGAGAATCGAACTCGGAACCTTCCGCATGGCAAGCAAGTGCTTAATTCCTGAGCTAATTGCGGAATGGTAAACTGAATTTTTTATTGGATATGTTGAATAATGTTCCCCAATCTAAAAGTACACCCAGTAGAGAAGGTCCAGCCAGAGTCAAAGATCTCAGACATCGTGACCTGAGCTTTCTCTCTGATCATAGCTGTACTTATAATTCATACAGGGTGTTAATAAAACCTTAGACAGTCAAAATTTCTCGTTAATCTCGTAAGCAATAAACAATTCAGAGAAACGCAAAAACACGTACATTATTATTTTCAAGGGGAAGATTTTTTAAAGAGTTCAATGTTAACCCTTTGACGCTGCTCCTGCCAAAGTCAACAATTTGAAACTCCTGAAAAAAGCCTTCCCTTATAAGAAATAAAATTGTACGTGTTTCTGAGTTCCTATGTTTACGTTTAAGAGAAATTGGGGCTGTCTATTTTTTATTAATTTTTTACCCTGTAGTTGCCTGTAGATAGTACCTAGATAAGATTCAGAGATATAGTTATGCAGGCACTAGATAGTTATGTATATTATTAGCTCTGTTTTTACTTATAGATATATATAAATTATGTACGTACAGTAGAACCTCGATTATCCGGCCCTCTACTATTCGGATACTCGACTATCCGGATTCAAAAAATCCTGATTAAAAAAAAACTCGCTGGTATTGACTTGGCAGCAACAAAAAAAAATGGCACGATCAAAACAGTCCAAGATTGTAGACTATTTCAAGCCAGTTGAACTTTGTCATACATATTATAATATGTAAACCCCGATCTCAGAAGTGTACTTTTTATGTTTCATTAAATTTGTTTATGTTTCTTTTTCAATATGTATGTTTATTTTATAATTATCTTCTTGTTATAATAAAAGATATCAAAATACATACACCTGTTTCAAAATACTCTCGATTATCCGGACTTTTATATGGGACCTCGATTATCCGGAATACCCTAGCAGACATTAATCCGGATAATCGAGGTTCTACTGTAGTAAGTATAATTATATAATAATTATGTACTATATTAGCTCTGCTAGACTCTGCTTATATACCTATAGATTTTATGTACCTAGTTGTATAAAAACAGTTCCGCTCATATCAACGTTATACCTAATGTTATGTCTTCCTCTTGATAGTGCTGTGCTGCCTTCTGATCTATGACGCAACCTGCTGGGTCCAAGTGAAAGGATCAAGTAAGCATTAGAGCCCGAGTTCTGACCTTCAGGATAGAATCCGCCCCTATCAGATAAGAAGAAGAAGAGAGAGAGAGAGAGAGAGAAAGACAAACAGAGAGAGAGAGAGAGAAAGACAGACAGACAGACAGAGAGAAAGACAGACAGACAGACAGATAGAGAGAAAGACAGACAGACAGACAGAGAGGAAGATAACACAAAAAATTGACAGAAGAGTGAGAATATTGTCATCATACTATGTTTTATATAATATCGCCTCAGGACTAATGAGTCATAATATTATTCCAGAAATAATTTCAAGACGTATTATTATACTGTCAAAATTCCGATTGGAATTTCTTATGCCCCGGCGAGGTTTCGAAGCCACGAACTCTAGGTTTATCAGACCAACCGACCGACGCCTTACCACCGAGTTACCGAGACAAATAATAATAATAATAACTCTTTATTGACAGTAATAATATTGAAATAGGGCGTGATTATACCTGAGCAATATCCTGCCATCAAACCCACATAGGAGAGTAAGAAGAGACAGAACGAAGAGACCATCAGCGTGTCATCTTACGACTTATTTATTTATTATATGACCTGGTTGCAGGGTTTTTCAGTGAAACCCTTACAATTAACATTGCGACCTAAGCAGATCTATTGTGACCAGATGATTCTATTTGGTTTTAACATTCTGATTGAGATCGATAGTATAAGGACCGGGTTTTTTAACCTCCATTCGCTGGGAATCGAACAGCTACCCACAATAATCTCACCCAGCCTGGCTAGGTGAGATTATTGTGGTTGGAGGTTACGGAATTTTATTCGAAAAGTTTGCCTCAACCAGGATCGAACTCGGGATCTCTGGACTACGGCACGGGCAGAAGTATCAACCGTCACAATACGGAGGGAAAATTTACTCATAATAATTGACTTAAGTTATCGACCTATCCCAGACCCAGAAATAACGGTGGTGCTATTTGAGAGAAGAAAACATAATCATGAGATAAAAGAGCGACGCCAATTATCAAAGAAACAGGTACCTACATTATAATCATGAAAAATGATGTAGAATAAAAAAGACCTGAGGCTCTAATGAGAAGCACTTGATAAATATTCATAAAATGCATTTGTGTCCATTCATTAGTTTTGATATGGAAGAAAAATGCACTCTGAAATCCACTTGAGAGAAATTAACGAATGAAAGTTATAGAACTGAAAAAGTTCATTTCATAGTAATTTTGAATTGAAGTATACACTAGGTACCTATAGGACAAGAGTGCACACTTTGCGAGTTACTTCAGCTTTATAGTGAGAGGACGTCATAGAAAGTGATTTTATCTATGTTATGTGTTATACAACCCGCGAATGGTGTGCTGTATAGAAATTTTCTAACATTCGAATTGATTGGCACCTAAAACTAGTTTAAACTGGTAGAATCAAGTCAGATTTTCGTCTAACTTACTAGAATATTGTTTTCTTTGATGTGCCGATCAAGAAATTACGGGGAATTAATTATTAAGTGTCCGGAAATCGTCCGAGTTGAAAGGTCCTTGAAATGTTAGGGAACATACATTCGAGCGGATGTTCGTTGCCACCATACTCCCACTCTGCAGCGGAGATGATGACAACATGTGACCAACCGAGGTAAGTGCTTTAAATACTTATTCACCTATTTTTGTGTTATAGAATTTTTACGAAAAATCGCATAAAAACGGAAAATAAATAAGTTAGATTTTTTCTCTACACCACACCACATCACTCTTATCTTTTTTCTTTCGCACCACTTATGGGTTAATATTATATTACCAGCCTCCATGGCATATCGGTTGTCCAAAGATCCCGAGCTCAATATACGGTTGGGCAGACTTTCGAAGAAAATTCTGTTTCCTCCAAAGAGGTGGGCTCGCATTTCCGGCTGGGTGAGGTTTATGTGGATTTTTGTTGTACTATTGTGGGACTTTGTGTCTAGATTTCCGAAATGTTTTGGAGAAATGTAACTCATAAGTTTCGACTCGAAATCGTGGACTTGATTTTGTCTATTAATTACGCTTCTCAGTTCCTTGAGGCCTTCATTTTTAATTTTACGCGTGCTTTTGAAGGTATCACTGTAGGACTTTAGGGCGGAATTAATAGACAACATCAATAACTTAAGTCGTTGGTAAGTGTCGATTTTCCCTATCTTACACAGTACGAAATCCGTGAATTAGCGCCACAGAGGTAATTACAAAACGTCTATTAATTCTCGCCTAGGACTATTGAGTATTAAGGATTCGTAACCAAACGGAGAAAGAGCAGAAAACAGTAAAATATTAGAAAGGATCTGTGATACCAAACTATACAAAAAACTTACTGAAAAGTCATTAGTGTCATCATTTGAGAATTTAAAATTTGAAAAGCGTCACATGTCACATCTGTAAGGAGTGTTTGAAGTTCCCGCGTTTTAAAGATAATCTAAGGAGGTGACCTTTTGTGGATCCGATCGTGCTTTATGTATAAATGAAGCCATCAGCGTTCGTTTTCTTTCGGTACAGTTCGAGTAGGGAACGGAAATTGAACACAGAGGTAATTTGAAATTTGATAACAAATTTGAATTTTTCTATTTTTTTCTTATCATTCACAACAAATTCAAATTCACATTCCACAGTCCAGTTAGTACATTAATATTTTATTAATCTTGCTGAATAGTACTGCTGAATTTACTGATATTTACTGATAAACTTGCTTGTGGCTACCAATCTTAAGTGTGTAGTTTACCATAAGATTTTACAAAACTACTGATTTTTAAAAGCAAAGTTAGTAGGTACATTCCTGATTGTGTACAATCTCTCAAACACCCGGATCTCAATTCACCATGTTCCTCAAAAGCTGTACAACTTCTTCAGTCACTGGTACCTGAGATATCTGCTAGTAACAGAACTGTACATGTGTGAGTGCTGGGAACGCATCACCTATCATCTGGTTCTGGTGACTTTTCTCTCGCTCCTCTCCTATGTCAACTACCAACTGTTTGTCAAGTTCATCAGCTTTAGCTTCATTCATAACAATTTGTACAACTGGGAAAGTGTGGCTCCCCATACTTGACACCTGGTAATGAAACCAATGATATAATTTGGTAAGGAAACAGAGAGTAACTTTTCGGTTTAACATTGTTTTCTACTAATTAAGTGGTCATATCTAATGGGGATTTTACACACCATTCACTGGGCAAATATCCCAACTACTTCAAATTTACCTCACCCAGCCTGTGCAATAGGTGTGGGAATAGCCAGCAGAACATGGGTTGTCATAATGACCTAGGATAGATCCAAAATCAGAATGGTTATCAATCCCCAATACATGTACTTACTAAACTGGACATTGCTTGAATTCAATGATCAGTAAATCCATTCCAGTAACACCCTCAACTATCATAATCTCCCTTTCAACTATCACATACTGCATTCTGAATTTGAATGCAATAACCAATGAGAGTGTGTTAGGTGGCAGTTGAAATGGAGATCTGAGTATTTTGAGAGTGGAGAGTGTTTCTGGAATGGGCTACAGATGACATTTAAGATTCACAAGTTCATTCTGAGGGTCAGGAAAAAGTGAGAAAAAAACTACTCAAAATTACACTTGTTTGCTTGCCCTTAGCATAACATAATCAGTCTCTTACACACACAAGTTGCAAAATATATGTTTTCTTAGTAAATAATGCAGTATTAAGCTTGACATCTATATTTGACTTTTACCTTACTTTCTACCATCAAATTCTGTATTATGCTTTCATGGTGTAAAAGGTACTGGTTAATTCAGCTCTAAACTTCCAGGTTGCTGTTTAAGACCTAGTTTTGCTTTGCCAGCATCTAAATGCCCAACTCAATAAATGCAGATGCATTTGCAGATTTTAGAAAATTAATTTTTGTAAGATTGAGCTAATGCCCTGGTTATGGGCAATAGCAGTGGTTCACAAGCTTTTCCCATGAATTCCCCCTTTAACAGGTTCCAGAAGTTATACCATCTAAAACCATTATACATCATTTCTAGGGCATTAGCTCAAAATTACAAACATTAATTTTCTAAGATTATAGACCACTACCTAAAACAATAACAATTGAAAATAATACACTTGTTTGACAATCTTTATGGTGCTGTTTTACAGACATCATTGCAATGGCAGTTAAATAAATATATATTACAGTTTTGTTGTAGATTGCCATACTTTAGCATAACCTACAAATATTAATATTAATTTTCAGGTGATGGTAACATAATATTGAACTACAACATGAAGAAAGAAATCTCACTTGCTTCAACTATTGGAAAATATGACAATGCAAGTGATGACAAGTTGCAGACTTCAGAACAGTATATTTTTACTGAAATCCAGTTAGAAATTTAGTAATTTAACTGATGTAAATAGAATCTAATGAACACAGTGCTCTGATCCTTGGAAATTAAAATAATTATCTATGGTTTGATTTATATTCTCAAGTCCATGAGTTATGTCTGCTTTATTATTAAAAAGATTTTGTCAAAGTACAATTTTATACTTAACCTTCCAAAAAAAGTGTTTACTATGAGTTTTTTTTTTTACATTAAATAGCTTGCATTGCATTTCAAATATGTCATCACTAAAGTTCCAGAACTTACATTTGAAACAACTTAGGGCCAAGTTCTAAAACAGGATTCAACTCAAGGTGACCCAGACTATCCCTCAAGTTGAGCTGTAGTGTCCTGTGATTGATTGAAACTTTAACTTGAAGAAGGGTCTGACTTATCTTAAATTTAATCCCGTTTTATGATTTGGCCCCTAGGAACCTAGTACCTACTTGTGACAGCCTAAACTATTATTGTTGATTTTATATATTAATAATAAAAGTATCTTTATTTTATTTAATATTTTACAATACCTATTTACTTTTTGACTCACATTTTTCTATATTTGCAGTCATAATACAAACAATAAAAAAAGTAGAATTTTCAATGAATTTCCAATGGCTAACTTTTCAATCTGTTGACAAATGTATTATTATTATTATACAATGCTTTATTAGGTATAAATGGACATTATGTACATAGAAATAATTAATTTAACAATGAAAAAAATGGAAACAATATATACAATGAAAATGAAAAAGAATAGAAAATATATAAAAACATAAGTCCTAACTAAAGGGCGGGTTATTGCCTATGGCAATCTCTTCCACCCAACCCTTTGGGTGTATGCACTTTAGGTACGATGAACACAGTAATATGCATGTACTGTTCAGAAAATGGTACTTTAGAATAGACTTCTGATCATGACACACAAAACATGGACCAAGGACCTAATACCTTGAGAACAAAGAATAAGCTATTTTGCTTTTGAACTCCAATCATTGTAAGGTGAAGAAAAAGAGAGAGTTATGTGCAATCAACTCAATAATATATCCTGTACAAAGAAATCAGCATCCTACTCCTAACATTACTTATGAGTATGCAACGTGCTGATCATCAAACAATCACCAGTAAAGTGCTGCTTCCAAGCGGGGGAATTAGTTACTACCGCTTATCGATTTGTGTGTGCGCACAAAATTCAAAAATCTTCCCAAATCCAAGGTGAAAATTTTTATCTCTGGTTATCATTCGAAAGCGAGAGCATTAAAATTATTTCTACGTCCACTGGGGAAACAGCTAATTTCGATGGACAGAAGAAACTTACAGTAAAATGCATTGTAAAGTATTCGCTTTCTGAATACCACAGTTATTTTTTTATTTTTGTTGTGATTCCTGTACATAAGTTTCAAGTGATTCTTAACTCTTCTTACATTTTCATCAAAAACACTCTTGTTTTTAATTAAATTCTTTATCTTGTGTTTCCTGTACCCCGTGAATCTAGTGAAGTCCATTAAAATAAAATCTAAAATCACGAAAACTTGTGTGTTCTATAACTATTTTTCGCGTGTACAATATTCTCTGTATGTAGCCGGTAAACCAATTAAGTTTTTTCTCTCCCTGGTATTGATTCTATTTTAAAACATACATCTCCAGTAAGTATTCACGTCTTGCCAGAATGTCTGCTCTTAGCTCTGTAACAAGGCATGCTTTATTTTCAAGTGGCTTATCTGTGTCAAGCCTCTTGCATGATATAAAATATTACAGGGGAAATTATGAAACAGGATCTTGTATTCAGCTTGACGTACCAGCCAATTAAGAGCATAGCTCACTGAATAAAATAATTACCTATCTCTGAGAGAGGATAGGCTCTGATGTCTATCTCAGATCAACTGTGATCTAGGTAGAGCCAATGTCTAGGTTTTAAGCATGGAATTAATTGTCAAACAAAATTCAGGATTCCAAGTTTGACACTTGACTTTTCCTATGAAATACCTACCTACTTAGATACAATAACAAAATTATAAAATTTCAACTGTGTGAAATGTAAGAACTGCTCAACCAATTTAATCCAAATATTCCTTGAATGTTACTCATAAATGTGTTAATCACAAGAATGTGACAGCAAATTAAAAATTGCTATGTTCAAATTCAAAGATTAAGGGCGGAATTAATAGACAACATCAATAACTTAGTCGTTGGTAAGTGTCGGTTTTCCCTATCTTACACAGTACACAATCCATGACTTAGCGCCACAGAGGTATTACAAAAATGTCTATTAATTCTGCCCTTAAACCACTAACCTGAACAGTGCTGCTTTTGGGAAAAAATCAAACCATTACCTTCAAACTAGCAATACCTACAACACAATCCTGTTTCATAATTAGCCATTAAAAAATAGAAGGATCTGAGGGTTTGACATAAGGAAACTGCTAGGAAAACCATTCTTGGTGAGAATGTAATGAAAGAACTGAAGAAACCCCATAAATGTAGGTCAGTATCTGTGTTTTAGTATATTCATGTTTCTACATTGAAATGTCTATAATACCTAAAAATAGCAATTATTCTGCTTATATTTCTTCCACTACGTAGTACATAGGTATTAAAACTTCTATGTTTTATGTGGGACCATATAGTTTTGTAGAAGGTAATGCTGAAATTCTTTAATGTTAGTGCTAGGTATAGTTTTTATTGGCTATATTTTAATAAAGTTAATATTTTATTTTCAACACATATGAACTGATGTAGGTATGGGAAAGTTGTGCTGATGATATCAAAGCAAATTTGATAGAATGTGACTTTTGTTCATATGAAAGTAGCTATTCAATAGTTATCATGGAGTTAGACTATCCAAAAGTGACTATCCAATTTTACCTTCATATTATTAATTGTGTGACATTATAAAAGACATCAAAGCAAAGCTATTGCATTTTATTATTATTATGAACTGGTTGGGGTCCCACAAGAAGAGCCCCAATTATCACACCGACCTCTATTAGATCTATTGTGACCAACCTATTGCATAATATGTATGAAAATCTCATAAATAAATAAATTTCAGAGGCATGCTTCCTCTTGGTAGTGAGTTCAAAGAAGTGTTTTACCTTTGAAATATAGGACTTGAAGACATAGTAAAACATAAAAAATAATAGAATCAGCAATTATTGAAGATGGAGCAGGAGTAGACTATATAATATGTCAATAAATAAATATAAATATCCCACTTATCTTTCAAAAAAAAAAAATAATAATAATAGAAACACAAGATTAATCTGACACATTAAAGTCCCCATGGTAGTTAGCTTTGAATAATTGATGTGAAATTTATGATTTTTTACGAAAAAGCTAACTTGAAAATTTTCCTAGCAGGTATAAAGACTAGTTTCCTTTCAAGTGCCTTCATTATTGATTGTTTGTTAGGCCTACCATAAGTTCAGCACATAATTTTATGTACTTCTACCAACTTCAGTAGCTTGATCAATGATGTGGTGGACTTGTAACCTGGAGGTTGGTGGTTCAAGTCGCAATTTTAGTAATCATTTACCAGTGTAAGAGTAGCTGTGACATCATGAAAGTGGTTTTAACACAAGCATGATAACTTTTATACATACTTTTTGAGTACTAACAATAGCAAATATTTAGAAATAAACTCAGGTTTGACTAAAAGGCAACAGAAATGCTTGTAATAATAATTAATTTAAAATCTGATATTCTAGCATAAATATTGAAATGAGTAGGCACATTGTGAACTACATACATTATTTAACTAACTACCTACCCAAGTTTTGGTGTTATCTAACTTTGAGCTTAGAAGGCAAATATTACAATCCAACCACAATAAATATTTCAGAAGCATGTATGTAAGGCATTATAGGCAGGGCACATAATATATACCACTCTGTATTCATTTTCTTGAAAGAAAGGTATAACTGCTCCAGTAGGTACCATGTTACGTTGTCATACTAACAATGTTAATCTCACAAATTTTCAGAATTGTAAATAATGTTAAGAGTGTAGCTTTCAGCAAAATTTTGTACTTATGCCAAAAAACGTTTTCAAGAAACTCTTGCTTTTTCCATTTTAGCTTCAAAAAACTGTGCATACTTTATTGGAAAAGAAAAAGCAACTGACTCTCTTCGTTTTTTAATGGCTGAAATTGATTTATTAAAAGTTAAGTCCCAGGGGTTTTTTTCCCTCAGATGTGTTGTTGTTATTGCTACATTCTTTATTAGACCTTTGTTAGATGACTTTTTACTATAGAGTTGCAGCTCAATCTTCCTTAGACAACTAAACCTATGAGAGTAATAACAGTTTGAAAACATTTGATATTTTCATATATTCAACTATACGTATAGTAGTTTCTTTAATTACCAATGCCACCTAGGGAGTATATTCAGGTATTTCTCATTTTCTTACATATAAATACATGTAGGTTCTTTAATTACCAAGGCCACCTAGGGAGTATATTCAGACATTTCTCATTTTCTTACCTGCTAAAGACTGGTTTTTAATTTTTTTTCTTGTGTCAAACCCTCTCAAGAGTTTCTAAAGAAATCAGCGTCAAGCTGACACTTTTCTTAGCATGAACATTTTATTATTAAACGTGCATGTATGCTGAGGAAATTTTTCTGGATGTCATTGCTTCTTGCTGTATGGCTCTGATTTTACAATAATATGTTTTACGTTATTTATTCTCTGTCCGCTGTTCTCTTCTTATTTGTATTCTCCTCAACAGGCATGCAAATGTCAGCCTTCCTCGCCCTTCCTCTTAACTCTTGGGCGAAATTTAAATATTGTTCCATATTTTTTTACACACACATAGCTCTGGCATAGCTTTTGCTTGCTCAAAAAAGAAACGAGATGGGAAGAGTGGGATTTTTAGGTTCTCGAGATTTACATGATTTATGTACGACTAAATTTTACCTTTACTCGTGTATTTATTTTATGTATTTTGTTTTATTTATTTTTTATGCATACACACGCAATAAATACACAAATGAAGTATTATGGACCACAACCAACCAAACCCTTTGAAATCTACTATAATTAAATCATAAAAAAATAAAAATAGTTTGAAATATTTTGGCGAGCTAATGGAGCTTTCAATCAAACCTAGTCAAAGGGAACATCTATTTAATTATCTGTTGAAGGGAGGCATCGGTTCTCAAAATATAGAGTGGAGGTATCCACCAAACATAGTCCAAGAGAATCTCTATTATCTGTTGAAGTACGCGATTTTTTTTATATACAAGTTCACGAGTTATACCCATTTTTACAATAAAGTACAAAAAATTATACAATAATATTGAACAGTGAACACTTATGACTAGAATTAAAAAAAAAAACACTAATGACTAGCTTATAAAAAACACTTATTACTAGCTTATACATAGTCAAAGGGAACCAAACCTAGTCAAAGGGAACCAAACCTAGTCAAAGGGAACCTCTATTATCTGTTGAAGGGAGGCATCGGTTCTCAAAATATAGGGTGGAGGTATCCACCAAACATAGTGCAAAAGAATCTCTATTATCTGTTGAAGTACGCGAGTTTTTTTTATACAAGTTCACGAGTTATACCCATTTTTACAATAAAGTACAAAAAATTATACAATAATATTGAACAGTGAACCTTATGACTAGAATTAAAAAAAAACACTAATGACTAGCTTATAAAAAACACTTATGACTAGCTTATACATAGTCAAAGGGAACCAAACCTAGTCAAAGGGAACCTCTATTATCTGTTGAAGGGAGGCATCGGTTCTCAAAATGCCGGGCGCGCCAGGCGGGAACCCCACCTACCACTCGCTCGAAAGGGACCACGTGTACAAATCGACCACCACCATTCCCGAGGCCAAATTTAACGTTTTCGAATCGCTGCTGAATAAAGCGATTACGATGACGTCATCCGCGGCACAAACCGTCGCCAAAGCCCGGAATCGATCCGAACCTCTGATTGACAGCACCGGGCTGCACCTGACTAGGTAGGTCACCAGCCTTGCACCGCCCCGCCCACTGACACCAGGACCAAGATGAGAGATACGGCGACATTTCGGGTGGCACATGAAAGTAGCGGCTGATGAACCGAATTACAAAACAGGATTAAGGGCGAAATTAATACAATACAATACAATACTCTGTTTATCCTGCAATAATGAGAATTCAATACAATACAATACTCTGTTTATCCTGCAATAATGAGAATACAATACAATACTCTGTTTATCCTGCAATAATGAGACTAAAGAGTCCCTACAATACAATACTCTGTTTATCCTGCAATAATGAGACTAAAGAGCCCCTTTACTCTCACAGTCTTGACAGTAATAGACGTTCACTGTCCCGGTAGGTCAGTGGTAAAGGCGGCGGTCTGGTAAACCAGAGGTCGCGGGTTCAAAATCCAGCCGGGACAGGACATATTATCCTCCCATTTGGGATTTTACCACATAAAAATACGTCTTGGGCTTACTGCTGGAATAATGGTAATTAATAGTCTTAATCGGGCAGAATAATTAAGGCGATATTATTATTCACTTATAGACGTTTTTGAAATACCTCTATATTTTGCGTACTGTCTCAGACGAGGAAAACTAATGCTGAATCATGACTTAAGTTCTCGATTTTGTCCATTAATTTTGCCCTAAATTTTTAGATAAGATAGACCTCGCTCAAGCTCGGGAGTTTCAACCAATCACAGCGCACTAACTTGAGGGACAGTCTGGCTTATCTTAAAATTTAATCCTGATTTATGATTCGGGCCTAAGTGTAGGTTTTTTGGTTGTTTTTATTGTGTCCCATAAAAAAAAAATCGTCGACACACAAAATAAGGATTTTAATGACGCCCAAAACAACTGCTAGAATAATGGGACTCTTTAGTTCTGATCGGACGAGACAATGAAATATCTATTATTATTACATTCGAACCTGGTTATAAGAGAACTGGATATAAGAGAAACCTGGATTTAAGATAACCATTTCCAGGTCCAATTTACCTCTCTAAAAGGGAAAATAACGTCTAAATAAGAGAAATCTGGATATATTATCCCAGTTCTTTTCTTTCGAGTAGTCACTGTGGCAGAGCGAGTTAGCGCGCTAGGCATTGCACACATGGTGACCTGGGTTCGATTCCCAGCGGGGAGGATTTTTTCTGCTCTGTACTTGGATGTTCGGGGTCCACTCATACCTCGTGAGGAAAAATGAGTAGTTACTTGTATGAGTAACGACCAGTGGCGGCATTACCAGAGTAAAAAGAAATTAATGTAATAGAATAATTCGAAATGTAAAGGAGGCTCTTAGTAATGCTGCGCTACCCACAAAAATTGTGAAGAGGCCTTGTGCTTCACCACAAAGAAATTCGTACACACAGTTCTTTTCTTTCCCATTATACACAGTTTTGCCTATATTAACAAGTGTTTGCCTTGATCTCAATCACATGCCTATCATCTTGGTCTAGTGTCAGTGAAGTAAGCCACTATACCAAAGCAAATAGATTTCATCGCTTTATGAACACCTTGTAGCGATCGTCAAATATGAGCAAAATGTACCACCCCTTTGTAAATGTCTTGTAATTGAGCTTTTGAAGTTATCTAATTGAGTGTTTTTTAAGCAATTTTTTTTTTTAAATAACTTTATTATATTTTCAGTAAACATACATACACAATGACACATCCTTCATTTAATATTTAATAGTTCCTGCAGTCCAATGTACTTTTCAGTATGTGGTGGATTGCAGCAAATAATATATCTTATTTTTTTATTTTCTTACTTTTATTATCTTGAAGAAATGTTTCATTTAGTGTAGCTATTTGATGCGCTTTTGCTAATATTTTAAGGACCGCATAGTCCCATAGTTCATTGCTTAACTAATAGTTTCCTAATAATATATTATTTTTCCTGTCCACGTGTTCTTTTGTTTTGTAATATAAAATTATAGACCACATAGAATTTTATAGAAAATTGTGAGGCCACAATACTTCAATGCAACCAGTTTAACAATCCCATACCTACTATTGAATATAACATAGGGATTTTTTTCTTCATTTATTGATTATTTAATTCGTTACAACTTAAAATAAAGAAATAAATTCTATTTGAAAAAAAAAAAAAAAATATGATTCTTCTAATGGTCCCAAAGTTCGTCTAGGATGGTCTAGTGTCAAGGGATAGGTCACATGCATCATAACATTTTTGAAACCTTCTATTAAATAAATATTGATCATCATTTTTTTCAAAGTAATATAGGTAGTTGGGTGCAAATTATTTCAATAATTCTATTACTTTTTGCTTGATTGACTGGAGATAATTTCAAAAACATTTTGTGTGAGTGACAAACTGTAGCATATAAACTCTGATTGAATTGCAAAAAACATTTTCAAGGTATTTCCCCTGAGCATCCGTTTTGATGAGCTTGTCATGAACAAGGTTTAATGTGTTTTTTATCCGACCCCCCCCCCCCCCCCCCCCCATATTTTTTTTTAATTTCATACTGTTGTACAATGCGGGCTAAAAATTACAAAAACGAACACAAGACTTTATTTATTTTATTTCATTTTATTTGCTGAATGGTCTTGACATGGTGATAGGAATGATTTGTCAGATTTTTTTTTTGGGTGATTCCATTACTTTTCTTATTATAGGATAAGGAAAGTAAAAAATTAAATATATCGGATAGAGCAATTCTATTTCTCTTCTGGTTCTTGCTTTTCAAGTATATTTTTTTAAAAATCAAATGTGATTAACACAAATATAACTTTTTTTATTTACATAAATCACAAAGGCAGGGATTGTTGCCTAAGGCAACCTCTACCATCCAACCTATCTATAGTAGTAAAATGTTATAGACCGCTGTTGTATAAAAAGTTGTAGATGGCTTAGCTGTAGTCAGTTAGTATATAAAAAGCTGTAGAACTGTAGACTAGTGTAGACGATTCTGAAGTGTGCTAAGAGTGTAAATATGTTAAGTATAATACATTTATAATTTAAGTAAATAATTATATTTTAATCCAAAATATTCTATACTATAAATAGAGTAATTTAAATCTACTGTAGAACAGTTGGGAATGTACTACATATTTTAGAATACAAAGAGTATAATTGAAGGCCTTGCTGAAAAAACGAGCTATCTGCAAAAAAAAATTCGAAATCCTGATCAAGGGTGGTGATATTCTCTTCCATATCCTCGTTGTAAAATAGGATTTATAATTTGGTTCCAGGGATCTAAACCTTTTTTTTTGGCTTTCTAAAATCTAAAATGGCTTTCAACTACTAGAGTTTCTTTTTTTGCGTGATTCACGTCTTCTAGGTGAACTGCTGAAGTTGAAATATTGAATGGGTTAAACTTTACACAAGCTAAAACAAAAAGGTTTTAATTTTCAGTTCTGCTTTTTCGCCTTTTCTCGTTTCAACATTTTTTCATTACTTTTGTACTTCAGTTCATTTGGAAAATTGAGTTTCCTCCGCTTTTCCTCCTGCGTTTATTTCGACAGCGCTAGTTTTTCTCACGGACAATTATTTTGTTTTGAGGTGGCGGTGTGGCTTTTGAAAATTCATTAACTAAGGGTTGGGTGGAAGAGATTGCCGCAGGCAATAACCCCGCCCTGTAGGTAGGACATTAGCTTCATTCTCTTTTTTTTTCCTTGTTTCATTGTTCAATCTATTTATTTTTTCTTTATAATTCCATTGTATTTTACTGTACATATTTCACTTTGTCTTACTAAAAAAAGCACAATATAATAATAACCACCAGGACCTTAACTTCCTTGTTTGACCCATATTTTCTTCTTGTAAGTTGAGAGTAAAAATGTTCTTTGAAATTATTTTGCATTAAATCGTCATCACAATGATAAAGATTGGATCTTCTGGGAATCGAACCCGGAATCTCTGAGTTGATTTAATAATGATATGAACGAATTTTTACATCAATCCACGTCAATAACAATGGCACGTTGAATACACTAGTTCTCACTTTGTAATTGAAATAACGAGGTTAGCACTTTGAAAGAAAATGCCGTTGGCATTAGCACCGCCCTTGATCAAGTTTTGTTAAATAAAACTTGATCTACCAACCCTTAGGGCCAAATTATAAACCAGGATTAACCTAGACTGCCCCAGAACTCGGTCTAGCTGTTATTGGTTGAATCTCCAACTTGAGGGCGTGTCTAGCTTAGCTTAACTTTAATCCTGTTTCATTATTTTATTACTGTTACTATTAGACTAATCTATAACATTTGTACAGAATGTTTAATCAATCCATTTTGTACAGTTTTATGTGTACATAATATTTTTCAACCAATAAATTATGCAGAATGCTTATTTGTTCATAGCTTAAAAAACCTACTTGAAGGTACTGATCTAAATTTTACCCTAAGAGTATATGTATTTTACTTTTGGTTGATTTGGATATTTCGATTGTGCCTTAATGAAATACAATATTCATTGCATATAATAATAACACTCTTTAGTGGAAGGTAACCACCAGGCGAGGTTAATGCTCAAATCATTTTCTACCACCTAACCCTCAGAGTCTTATTATTATGTGGTCACAAAGTCAAATTAATGAGGAAAAATTCATGCACTCGGTGGGATTCGAACCAACGGATCCCTACGCTACCTGGATTACCAGACTAACGCGTTAACCACTTGACTAGCAGTGCTTATCTGTATTACATAAAAAAGGCCATGTAATTTTCCTGTACAAAAAATAACTCCAATAGTGGTTAGCCTATACACTTGCCTCTTCATAGTGTACAGATCTAAAATGTTTTCCTGTACAAAAAAAGCTATTGTTGTAAACCCATCCATTTTTCTGTCATTCCCCTGTACAAAAAGATTATCTCTCAATAGTGAGACTTTTCATAGTGTACAGATCTAAAATGAATTTTCCTGTACAAAAAAAGGCTATCGTTGTATACCCATTCATTTTTCTGTCATTTCCCTGTACAAAAAGATTATCTCTCAATAGTGAGACTAACCTTCTAAACCTTCTCTGTGTGTAGCATCCTTTTTGAAGTAGAGTTGAATGACTCTTTTTTGTTTTGTATTTTGATTTTCTTGTAGAGTTTGTGAGTCGAGTTGCGATCCTCAGACTACTATGCCAGCGTCAACCGCGGAAGAGGTCAAACTCCTCGGGTAAGAGTTATCTGCGTTTGTATATAGAGGTACCTGTGTTCTGTTCTTGTGTTATTTTATTTTAATTATTTATTTACACTTTATTTTTTTAATACAAAACAATCAACAATAAATTATTAACAGAGATAAAAACAAATTAACAATTACAAAATAAAATATAGAAAAAAAATATTTAAATTATTTAAATATTTTTCATTTCAATATATTTTCATTTATGTTATTTAAATTTACTAATTCTTATGTTCAATAAATTATTCATTGTAGATTAAAAAAAAAAAAAAAATGTCCCAAATATTATGGTACTATCTATTTAATATAATTTAAGGAACCTTTATTTTCACTCAAAAAACGTGATTTAGCTAAATACTTGCAATATAGAGGAAACGCGAATCGGTGAGTGTTTTAATTTATAGAATCCTAAAATTTTATATTTTTTCAAAACAAAATTATTTGTTTTAATATAAACTTAAGGAAACTATATAATATTGATGAGTATGATAGCGCTCTGCTCCGGCAAATTATAAATTAGAGTAGAAGAGGAAAAAGAGCGCGCGATTAGCTCAGTGGTTAAGCACTCGCTTGCCATGCGGAAGGTTCTGGGTTCGATCTGCCGTGCAGACAAAAATTTGTATTCTTAATTTTGTTACAATTGTTTGTAAGGGATACCTTCCGGTGAGCTCGTGATGACCCAGCACCTAAATGGAAAGTAATGTGTCACATCTCGCCCATCTGAAGGGAGGCATACTACGGGATGGGCAGGCTACAACACAGACCACAAGCGTCTATCGTAGCTCCTGTTTCATGGCTACGAAATAAAAAAGGCTGTGAAACACTCATCGTTAAAAAAAAGGATGAGAATAGAGAAAAGGACATAGAAGATGAGAAATTAATAAAGATAGAGAAAGAGAATACAAAGGTATGTGATCTCTTTCTTGTATTGAAAATAATGCAAGGATATCAGCAAACGTCTGAAGAATTTTTGCAATTACTTTATCTCTCTTTCTTCCTCTTTTTCATAGCTCTCTCTTCCTCCATCCCTCTTTTCCTTACCATCGAATCTACTTTCCATATCTTTCTTTTGCTCTATATACATATTACACATATTTACAAGACCCCGACCGTTTACATTCTACTCCCTTCTTTCCTTTATCTCTTTACATATTCACCCTATTTACAGACCTCGACCTTTACTTCTACTCCCCTTCTCTCTTCCTCCTTCTACTCCCCCTCTCTCTTCCTCCTTCTACTCCCCCTCTCTCTTCCTCCTTCTACTCCCCTCTCTCTTCCTCCTTCTACTCCCCTCTCTCTCCTCCTCCTTCTACTCCCCTCTCTCTTCCTCCTTCTACTCCCCTCTCTCTTCCTCCTTCTACTCCCCTCTCTCTTCCTCCTTCTACTCCCCTCTCTCTTCCTCCTTCTACTCCCCTCTCTCTTCCTCCTTCTACTCCCCCTCTCTCTTCCTCCTTCTACTCCCCCTCTCTCTTCCTCCTTCTACTCCCCTCTCTCTTCCTCCCCCTCTCTCTTCCTCCTTCTACTCCCCCTCTCGTCCTTCCCCTCTCTCATCCTCCTTTTTTGCCTCCTATTTTCCTATCTCTATTTTCCAACATATTCCCTCGAGCTATCTATCTTTACTGCTCGTATTTACAACCGACCTCAGTAGCTTGATCGATAATGCGGCGGACTTGTAACCTGGAGGTCGGTCGGTGGTTCAAGTCCCGGTTTCAGCGTAGATAAGGTAAAGCGAGTTTGAGTAGTTGTGATATCACGAAAGTGATTAACACAAATTTGAGAACTTTTTACTCGTATTTACACGTCCCGAGTCCCTTTCTCTTCTCTCCGCTTTTCCCTCACTCCCCCCTCAATCTCCCTTCTATCGTTTACTCCACCTCTCTCCCTCTCCTTCTTCTTCCCCCTCTCCCTATTTTTCTCTCCCTTTCTCTACCCTTCCCTGGTACCTATCTTTCTCTCTCTCCCATTATCTAACCCTCCCCTTCTCTCTCTCTCTCTCTCTCCCATTCTCCAACCCTCCACTTCTCTCATTCCGCTCTCTATCCCTACTCCTTATCTTCCTCCTCCCCTCTCCCTCCCCCCCCCTCCTCTCCCTAACCGCCTCTCCTGAAGAAAGGCTGATATTGAGGTTTCTATGGAAAAATAGAAATAATAGTACATGGTATAATGCAGTTTGCGTGGGTATATAAATACAATAATATTAAAATAAATCGGTTTATAACAAATATGGAAAAAATCTATTTTAAAAAAACTAAAAAAAATAGGGCGCAAACATCGGTCTTTCCTTCTCCACAAAATTTTATTTTTCTACAATTTCCTTTGTCCTTTTTTTCCCTCCTTACTTCTTTTTACCTCTGGGCGTGGCTACTAGTCCGAAACAAGAAGTTCTGATAAAAAACCCCTGTGGGACGGAAGCGGAGCTAAGGTGGAAATAAAAACCCTGGTGTTTATTTCTGACCTACATTCGGAAAAATTGTTTTTCAAAAAGTCAAACCGTAAGCTATACTTATTTTTGCCTGCAAAGTTCAATTTTAAAGTACAGGCATGGACTGATACGAAAGCTATTGAGAGGTCTAGACTTATAGGAGGAGTGGCTCAAGGAGGTAATGTAGATAGTGGAAAGGAAAGGCAGAGGGAAGGCAAGGAGGTAACTCGTCTAGGTAGGTTTCGTCACGTCATATTGAAGTGAAGCACGAATCTTACAGGGTTTGAGTTTCGTGGTAAACCCTTTGGGGTTTGTTTTGACTGTTTCGAGTCTAGAGTTCTATTTTCTTCTGGGCGTTTCTGTACGTAGATTCCAGAAGAAAATACTGGAAACAGTTTTTTGTGATAGGTACGTTTCCAAAGTAACCGTGAGATTAGCAAATTTAAGTGCGAAATTAATATACGTTTTTGTTATACCTCTGTGGCGCTAAGTCTCGGATTGCGTAACGTCTTAGATCGGGAAAACCAATGCTAAGCAGTGACTTAAGTTTTCGATTTTGTCTATTAATTTTGCCCTCAGAATTTCAAGAATACCTCTACCCATTTATGCAGTCAAATAAAACATGAGATAATTATTCCTAGGGTCAGTAGAGGAACGGTGGGGTTTCAAGGGTTAAAAAATCACTGACTTATGTACATATTTATATTTGATGCTATAACTTCTATTTGCTTATATGTATCTGTAAAGATAGAAAATATTCAGGATGACTGCTGGAAAAAAGACCTCTAAATTCTAGTTGGGCAGGATACCTATATTTTAATACTTTTATAAGAGTTTCTCCAAAAGTTTTTTTCTTATGTATTGGAGATGTCTGCCTTACTGTTATTATCATTATTATCTCCATATTTAAAAAAAAATATATTGGTAGTTCCGGCTGGGGGACTATAATGTCTGGCTGGGGGACTATAAACAGGGAGTAGACCACCATTGACTTGGTTCTGGGGGCCCTTGTCAATTATTAGATTTATTAGCCTCCTTGTAAAGGCAGTGGTAGAAGTGCTGAGTCATTCCGCCACTGTCTGGCTACCATCGTTCACGATGACGCCACCCTATGATGATATGATGATGGTTAGTTCTTTGATTTATATATCTCTAATTCCCTTGTGAAGATAAAATACACACAATATCACATCAAACAAGCAGGTATAATATATCACACAGTTCCTATTATGTACTTCTGATCTTTTAACACTCTCTGTTAATTTTTTCCCTCAAAGAATAACATGAAAGAGGATACTCTTGAATTATGGCTCAATTAACCTCAGAAAATAAGCAAAACCTTTCAGTATCTTCGTTTACAAAAAAAAACTCTCAACATTTTTTTGTGGGTATTACAGTGAAACTTAGATTCACACAGTATAAAAAAAATACATAATGATTTATGAAAATATTTTTCAAATGAGAAATAATATTTCTTTGCTTTGTTTCATGTTCTTTAGAATCAGTTTTTCTTCTGAAATCCGAGTTTTCCGAGGAATATCGTTTCGCTACTTAGTTAGCATTCTTGTCATCTTTTGTGTTAATGGAAAAATGTTCCCTTTTCTTTCTATTTAATTTCTAATTAATATAATTTTTCTCGGAAATAATTAACAAAATCCTAAAATTTCTTTCAATATTTTGCAAGATTATTTTTTTTTCCAAAATTTCAAGCATGATTTTTTTTCCTTTTCAACTTTCTTCTCTTCTTTTAGATGTTTTCCATTCATGGATTTTTTTCTTTTAAAATAATTTACTTAGATTAAAATATTTTTTTTGTGATCAAAGTTTTTTGTAGTGCATCCCATTACTTGAATTATATACCTACTAATATATGGTGTTAATGATTATTTTATGGTATCTCTCTGTTACTCTGAAAAATAAAATACTCTAGGGCTACTCATACCCAAGTCGGTATTTAGCCTTGTCACATCTTTTGTTCTAAATTTAAATAAACCTCATTATTGTTATTTTTATTATTATTAGAGACATTATTAGTGATGATATAAAAAAGTCGAACATGGTCGAATTTATTTTTAAACGTTAGAAATTGGTTTCATCGGCAAGTGAGCCAACTCTTATATTTATCAATGTGATGCCTACCCTCCGTCCGGCTATTCCTGCTATCAACACGGTGATATCCGGAGATCAGGTCCTGCTATTGAGGACTTCTCACGTGACCACAACGTGAGTTATTGTTAAAACCTCAGGAAGAAGAAGGATATAATTAAGTATGATATGTTTATAAGGGATATGAAAAGAGGAAGACCA
>JAMCCL010000174.1:0-61475 GCA_024516035.1 Bactericera cockerelli
TCTCCTTCTTTTTTCTTTTCCCTATACCCATTTTCTCTTATTTCACTATTTCTCGTATCCATTTTCCTTTTTCTTTTTCCGCTATACCCTTTTCTCCTTTTTTTATATTTCCGCTATCCCATTTTCTCTTTATTTCACTATTTCCGCTATACCCATTTTTTTTTTTTCCCCCCTATACCCATTTTCTCTTTATTCACTATTTCTCCGATCCCATTTTCTCTTATTTCACTATTTCTCCGCTATCCCTTTTCTCCTTTTTTTCTATTTCCCGCTATACCCATTTTCTCCTTTTTTCTTTTTCCCGCTATACCCTTTTTCCTTTTTATATTTCTCCGCTATACCCTTTTCTCTTAATTTACTATTTCCGCTATACCATTTTCTTTTTTCCTATTTCCCCGCTATACCATTTTCTTTTTTTCACTATTTCTTCCCTTCCCTTTTTCCTCCTTTATTTCCTTTTTCCCTTACCCATTTTCCCTTTTTTTTCTATTTCCCGCTATACCATTTTCCTTTTTTCTATTTCCCGCTTACCCATTTTCTCTTTTTTACTTTTCCGCTATACCATTTTCTCCTTTTTTATATTTCCGCTATACCCATTTTCTCTTTTTCCTATTCCCGCTATACCCATTTTCTCTTTTTTACTATTTCCTTCCTTTCCCTATTTCCTTTTTTTACCTTTTCTTTTCCTATCCCTTTCCCATTTCCTTTTTTCCTATTACCATTTTTCCTTAATTTCACTATTTTCCCGCTAACCCATTTTCTCCTTTTTTCCTATTTCCCGCTATACCCATTTTCTCCTTTTTCTCTTTTCCCGTATACCCATTTTCTCCTTATTTCACTTTTTCCGCTATACCCATTTTCTCCTTTTTTCCTATTTTCCCCCTAACCCACTTTCTTTTTCTATTCCACCCATTCTTTTTCTATTCGCTACTTTTCTCTTTTCTTTTCGCTATACCTTTTCTCTTTTCACTTTCCCCTTACCCTTCTCCTATTCACATTCTCCGCTACATTTCTTTTTTTTTTCGCTATACTTCTTTTCCTATTCCCTAACCCTTTCCTAATTCCTTCGCTATACCCATTTTCTCTTTCCTATTCCCATACCATTCTTTACATCCTTCCTTTTCTATTTCCTTACCTTCCTTTTCTTTTTTTCTATCCTTACCATTTTTCCTTTTTTATTTCCGCTATACCCATTTTCTCCTTTTTCCTTTCCGCTATACCTTTCTCCTTTTTACTTTCCGCTATACCTTTCTTTTTCTTTTTCCTAATTCTATTTCTCTATCTTTCCTTTTTTTCTTTTCTATCCTTTTTTTCCTATTTCTTTCTCGCATCCTTTCTCCTTTTTTCAATTTTCTGCTCCCATTTCTCCTTTTTTCCTATTTCCCGCTTACCCTTTTCTCCTTTATTTCACTATTTTCCCTTACCCTTTTCTCTAATTTCACTATTCCCCTATCCTTTCTCCTTTTTTTTCCTATTTCCCCGCTATACCCCATTTTCTCCTTTATTTCACTATTTCCTCCGGTATACCCATTTTCTCCTTTTTTCACTTTTTCACACGCTATAACCCATTTTCTCCTTTTTTCTCTATTTCCCGCTACACCCATTTTCCCCTCTTCTACTATTTCTCCGCTATTCCCATTTTCTCCTTTATTTCACTATTTATCCGCTATACCCATTTTCTCCTTTTTTATCTATTTCCCGCTATACCCATTTTTCCTTTTATTTCCTATTTCTCCGCTATCCCATTTTCTCCTTATTTCCTATTTCTCCTATCCCATTTCTCCTTTTTTCCTTTTCTCCTTCCCTTTTCCCTTATTTCATATTTCTTCCTATACCCATTTTCTCCTTTATTTCACTATTTCTCCGCTATACCCATTTTCTCCTTTATTTCATATTTCTCCGCTATACCCATTTTCCTTTTTTCACTATTTCTCCGCTATACCCATTTTCTTTTTTTTTCTATTTCCCACTATCCCTTTTCTCCTATTTCATTTTCTCCTATATCCCATTTTCCCTTTTCTTTTATCTCCTTTTTTTATTTATTTCCCCGCTATACCCATTTTCTCCTTTATTTCACTATTTCTCCGCTATACCCATTTTCTCCTTTATTTCACTATTTCTCCGCTATACCCATTTTCTCCTTTATTTCATTATTTCTCCGCTATACCCATTTTTCTCCTTTTTTCTCTATTTCCCCGCTATACCCATTTTCTCCTTTATTTCACTATTTCTCCGCTATCCCATTTTCTCCTTTATTTCACTATTTTCCGCTATACCCATTCTCCTTTTTTTATTTATTTCCCCGCTATACCCATTTTCTCCTTTATTTCACTATTTCTCCGCTATACCCATTTTTCTCCTTTATTTCACTATTTCTCCGCTATACCCATTTTCTCCTTTTTTTCACTATTTCTCCGCTATACCCATTTTCTCCTTATTTCACTATTTCTCCGCTATACCCATTTTCTCCTTTATTTCACTATTTCTCCGCTATACCCATTTTCTCCTTTATTTCACTATTTCTCCGCTATACCCATTTTCTCCTTAATTTCACTATTTCTCCGCTATACCCATTTTCTCCTTAAATTTCACTATTTCTCCCGCTATACCCATTTTCTCCTTTTTTTCACTATTTCTCCGCTATAACCCATTTTCTCCTTTTTTTCTCTATTTCCCGCATATACCCATTTTCTCTTATTTCACTATTTCTCCGCTATACCCATTTTCTCCTTTTTTTCTCTATTTCCCCGCTATACCCATTTTCTCCTTTTTTCACTATTTCTCCGCTATACCCATTTTCTCCTTTATTTCACTATTTCTCCGCTATACCCATTTTCTCCTTTTTTTCACTATTTCTCCGCTATACCCATTTTCTCCTTTATTTCACTATTTCTCCGCTATACCCATTTTCTCCTTAATTTCACTATTTCTCCGCTATACCCATTTTCTCCTTTTTTCTCTATTTCCCCGCTATACCCATTTTCTCCTTTATTTCACTATTTCTCCGCTATACCCATTTTCTCCTTTATTTCACTATTTCTCCGCTATACCCATTTTCTCCTTAATTTCACTATTTCTCCGCTATACCCATTTTCTCCTCTTTTTTTCTCTATTTCCCCGCTATACCCATTTTCTCCTTTATTTCACTATTTCTCCGGTATACCCATTTTCTCCTTTATTTCACTTTTCACCGCTATACCCATTTTCCTCCTTTTTTTTCTCTATTTCCCCGCTACAACCCCATTTTCCCCTCTTCTAACTTTTCTCCGCTATTCCCATTTTCTCCTTTATTTCACTATTTATCCGCTATACCCATTTTCTCCTTTTTTTATCTATTTCCCCGCTATACCCATTTTCTCCTTTATTTCACTATTTTCTCCGCTATACCCATTTTCTCCTTTATTTCACTATTTCTCCGCTATACCCATTTTCTCCTTTTTTTCACTATTTCTCCGCTATACCCATTTTCTCCTTAATTTCACTATTTCTCCGGTATACCCATTTTCTCCTTTATTTCACTATTTCTCCGCTATAACCCATTTTCTCCTTTATTTCACTATTTCTCCGCTATACCCATTTTCTCCTTTTTTTCACTATTTCTCCGCTATACCCATTTTCTTCTTTTTTTCTCTATTTCCCCACTATACCCATTTTCTCCTCAATTTCACTATTTCTCCGCTATACCCATTTTCTCCTTTTTTCTCTATTTCCGCGCTATACCCATTTTCTCCTTTATTTCACTATTTCTCCGCTATTCCCATTTTCTCCTTTATTTCACTATTTATCCGCTATACCCATTTTCTCCTTTTTTTATCTATTTCCCCGCTATACCCATTTTCTCCTTTATTTCACTATTTCACCGCTATACCCATTTTCTCCTTTTTTTCTCTCTTTTCCCGCTATACCCATTTTCTCCTTTATTTCACTATTTCTCCGCTATACCCATTTTCTCCTTTATTTCACTATTTCTCCGCTATCCCCATTTTCTCCTTAATTTCACTATTTCTCCGCTATACCCATTTTCTCCTTTTTTTTCTCTATTTCCCCGCTATACCCTTTTTCTCCTTTATTTCAGTATTTCTCCGCTATACCCATTTTCTCCTTTATTTTACTATTTCTCCGCTATTCCCATTTTCTCCTTAATTTCACTATTTCTCCGCTATACCCATTTTCTCCTTTTTTTCTCTATTTCCCCGCTATACCCATTTTCTCCTTTATTTCACTATTTCTCCGCTATACCCATTTTCAGCTTTATTTCACTATTTCACCGCTATACCCAATTTCTCCTTTTTTTCTCTATTTCTCCGCTATACCCATTATCTCCTTTATTTCACTATTTCTCCGCTATACCCATTTTCTCCTTTTTTTCACTATTTCTCCGCTATACCCATTTTCTCCTTTATTTCACTCTTTCTCCGCTACACCCATTTTCTCCTTTTTTTCACTATTTCTCCGCTATACCCATTTTCTCCTTTATTTCACTATTTCTCCGCTATACCCATTTTCTCCTTTTTTTCACTATTTCTTATAATAATAATAAAACAAAATTACTGATCCATGCCAAACATATATTCTTTTAGTTTCATCTTAAACGACATACGACTTTCCGAGACTCTGAGTTCCTCTGGAATTCGATTCCACAACCTTGCAGCATTAACAGAGAAACTCTTACTCATGAAATCTGTATAATGCATGGGGATGGTGAGGATATGACGTGATCGTGTATTATGTGAGTGGAAACTTTGTAATGGATGAAATGAAGAATGAAGATATGAAGGTGATGATTCTTCGTTCATTGTTTTCCACAAAAGACATAATGTCTGATGCTCCAGTCTTCTCGTAATAGTCAACCACGTCAGCGATCTTCTGAGGTCAGAAACATGATCATATTTCTTTAAACCGAAGATATAACGTACGCAAGCATTTTGGTAAATCTGAAGTTTTTTCATGAGAAGTCCACTAATATTGCTGAAAACTACTCCTCCGTATTCAATAGTTGGGAAAATGAGAGATGTACATAGGAGCTTTTTTGTCTTAAAAGGTAAAAACCTTTTAAGACGATTTAATGAATGAAATTTTCTGAAGACTTTTTTCCCAACATTGATGACTTGTAAGTTCCAAGATAGATTTGAATCAAATAGGAGGCCCAAGTTTTTGACTGAATTAGAAAGAGGAATAATATTAGAGTTGAAGATAATGGGATGGACTATAAGTTTCGATAACCTATCAAGAAGGGGCGATGATCCTATTATAATACTTTGGAATTTCTTGGGATTTGGTAGAATACCATGAACTATAGTCCACTCATGTAATTTCTGGAGATCAATATTAAGCATGTCAATACCTTGATTAATATTGTCGACTGAACAGTGTACATACAGTTGTAGATCATCAGCATATAAATGATAAAAACAATGCTGAAATAATTTTCCGATATCATTTATGAACATGGAAAACAATATGGGGCCTAAAATACTGCCTTGAGGGACACCTCTTGTAGTAAACAAAAGGTTGGAAAATTGATCACCATTGACAACCAATTGTTGACGATTTCTTAGATATGTCGAAAACCAATTCAAAACAGATGGCGAGAAATTAAAATGTTTTGAAGTTTGATTAGAAGAATGTCAAAATCAACCGAATAAAGCTTTACTAAAGTCTGAAAGTAGAAGAATAGTAACTTGAGTTCTATCCATATTTCTACGGATATCATCAGTTACTTTCAACAGTGCAGTAGTAGTGCTATGACCCGGTCGAAATCCCGATTGATAAGGATTGAACAGATTGTTGAAATTACAGAAACCTATAATTTGCAAATGCACAACTTTTTCAAGGACTTTGGAAAATATGGGTAAAAGTGAAATGGGACGAAAATCGTTCAATCCTTTCGGTTTAGAAATCTTGGGCAGAGGAACAATTCGACCGATTTTCCATTGCTGTGGAAATACGCCTGATGAAAGAGAGGAATTAATAATATGCGTTAAAGAAGGAACAATGGAATCTAGTATCAGCTTGAGGAAACAGATTGAGAAACCATCAGTACCAGCTGCATTAGATCTTATCGAAGAAAATGCCTGTCTTACATCTGCACAAGAAACTTCCTGAAAGCAAAATTCAGGATGTGTTGGATCAGGTTGAGCAAGTATGTTGTTCATAATATTAAGCTTGTGTGTTGGATCTAGTTTTACAGGCGGCGTTACAAATTGTTTATTCAGATCATCAAGACTAAATTGAGGATCAATACGCTTAGATGAATCATCCACATTAATACCAAGACTCCTTAAAAACTGCCACAGTGATTTTTCATTTTTACATGATGCAATACCTCGAGATATATAAAACTCCTTTGCATCACGTACAGATCGATTACAACGATTCCTAAGAAGTTTATACTTGTCATGATGTTGCTCCAATTTGGTTCTTCTATATTTGTTGTAAGCTCGATCTCTACGTTTCATTAGTTTTAAAATCTCGGGGTTCAGCCATGGCGTAGGGGGATATTTCACTTTAGCATTTTTTAAAGGAGCATGTTTATTAAGAAGACTTGTTATAATATTTGTGAATGAATCAACTTTTGCATTAACATCATTCAATTCAGTCACTTGACTCCATTGAGAACTTTCTGCATCACTAATAAGATCATTATTGTCCATATTACGGAAATCCCTGAACTTGATTTTTCTGATAGAATATTTAATGTTACCTATTTGATAAGCCATGAAAATTAAATCATGGTGAGAAAAACCAGGTGCAGAAATTTGCTCATAATATTGAACTTTAATAGGCGATTTGACAAGTGTGAGATCTAACAAGCTGTCATGATTGTCTAAATGAAATGTAGGTTTTGAAGGTAAAATAGACAAATTGACAGACTTCATTAGATTCTTAAATCTTGTTGAATTCAAATTAGAAACGGTAAGATCACAATTGAAATCGCCCATTATAATAAAATCTTCATAGTGGGGCAAGAAAGCACTCAATAAAGTCTCGAGATCTTGAGAATAGGCAATTGTAGGCGGTCTGTAAACTACACCCAACATGAGCTTCTTATGACAGAATCTTACTTCCACCAAAAGGTATTCAACTTTCTTGACGGCATTACCATCAGAACATTGAAGAACTGTAAAGTCTATACCGTCTCGAAGGTAAATACCTACTCCACCACAACGTGAATGCAGTCTATCATTTCTTATGAGAGTGTAGCCAGGGATAGAAGCTAGCACATCAGGTAATGATGGTTTGAGAAAAGTTTCAGAAACAAGAATGGCATGAAAGCTTCTATTACCAAATGTTGCGAGTAGGTTGGCATGATGAGATATAAGAGACTGGGCATTTATGTGGGAAACTCTGAACGAAGAGGAGTAAGGTGTCAACTGTTGTAATAATGCTGAGGAAAGTGGAGGAGCAACCAGTGAGTCTTCGGAATCAGTCGAGTCAGATGAAACATCAGAATATACGTTGCCTGGAAAAACAAAAACACTAGGATCAGATAACATACAAGTGCTTATTTAATGAGAAAAAAAAAAAAAAAAAAAAAAAATGGGAACGGAACGGGGAAGAGGGAGGGGGAGAGAAAAAAAATAAGGGGAAAAGGGCGGAGCTATAATACAAAAGATATTACAAGAAAGAAAAGTTTTTTTTTTTTTTTTTCTTGTACTTAAAGATCTTTGGAAAGAAAAATTGATAAATTCATACATTCTTTGAATATCAAATAACGAGAACAGTAAAAAAAAAAATATATATATATATGTGTGTGTGTTAATCAACTAAAGCACTAATGCAAAGAACTGTACAACAGAAAGAGAGAGGAAAAAAAAAAAAAAAAAAAAAACATAAAAAAAAAAAAAAAATCTCTTATCTATTCCTATCATTTTTTGTACTTCCTGCCTCCTGATTTCCTTTTATTAAATTTACTGTTCTGGATTATAGGGAGTAGTTTCGGAATAGAGCTAGGAACAGGAGTGTGTTGACGAACGGGCTGTACAGACTTGCTATGAACAGGCGCAGGCGTAACAGGGTGTTGGCTAACGGGCGGAACAGACTTGATTTGAACAGACGCAGGTGTAACAGGGTGCTGGCTAACGGGCGGAACAGACTTGATTTGAACAGACGCAGACGCAGGGGTGACGGGAACCACTTGAGAGGAAACTAGTGCGTTTGAAGTATTCTGATTATCATTTGGGTGAGTGAGGTTTCGCACACTAACGTTTCTGAGCTCTTCAATTGTCCTAACTTTATATTTAATTTCGCCATCCTTGATGAAAATATTTCCGTCTGACGTCCAAACATTTTCAATCGAGTATATTTTCTTGGCTTCAAAGAATAACTGATAGTTAACTTTAGTTAACGATTCAGTGATGTGAATCCCAGTTTTCTTTAGATGCTTCTTGTTAGAGAAAACAAGCCGCCTATGATAGTAGGAAACAAATTTAACTATCACAGGTCTGCTTTTACCATCCATCTTTTTAGGGCCAATGCGATGAGCACGATCAATGTGCGCAAGATGAATATCAAGATTTAATTTACCTTGAAATACTGATAAGGCCATATTTACACAATCCATATCCGTTGGATTCTTCTTGTCTTCTTTTAAGCCATGAATAAGGATACAGTTCCGCCTAGAGTACTGCTCAAGATTATTGATCTTTTCATCTTGTTTCCTCAGTTGCTCCTTAATATTACTTAATTCACACATTACGAGCGCTTTAAAAGAAAAGAAAACCGATTGAAATGTGGAAAGTGAGTTTGGTTCCTGAACATTACTCGCCGTAGGCTTTTCGACTGACTTAGCTTCTTTTAATGAGTTAAACTGAATTTCTAAGCTATACCCATTTTCTCCTTTATTTCACTATTTCTCCGCTATACCCATTTTCTCCTTTATTTCACTATTTCTCCGCTATACCCATTTTCTCCTTTTTTTCACTATTTCTCCGCTATACCCATTTTCTCCTTTTTTCACTATTTCTCCGCTATACCCATTTTCTCCTTTTTTTCACTATTTCCCGCTATACCCATTTTCTCCTTTTTTTCACTATTTCTCCGCTATACCCATTTTCTCCTTTTTTCACTATTTCTCCGCTATAACCCATTTTCTCCTTATTTCACTATTTCTCCGCTAACCCATTTTCTCCTTTTTTCCTATTTCCCGCTATACCCATTTTCTCCTTTTTTCTCTATTTTCCCGCTTATACCCTATTTTCTCCTTTATTTCACTATTTCTCCGCTATACCCATTTTCTCCTTTTTTCACTATTTCTCCGCTATAACCCATTTTCTCCTTTTTTCACTATTTCCCGCTATACCCATTTTCCCTCCTTTTTTCACTATTTCCCGCTATACCCATTTTCTCCTTTTTTCACTATTTCTCCGCTATACCCATTTTCTCCTTATTTTCACTATTTCCCGCTATACCCATTTTTCTCCTTTTTTCCTTATTTCTCCCGCTATACCCATTTTCTCCTTTATTTCACTATTTCTCCGTATACCCATTTTCTCCTTTTTTCACTATTTCCCGCTATAACCCATTTTCTCCTTTTTTCACTATTTCTCCGCTTAAACCCATTTTCTCCTTTTTTTCACTATTTCCCGCTATACCCATTTTCTCCTTTTTTCCTATTTCCCGCTATACCCATTTTCCCTTTATTTCACTATTTCTCCGCTATAACCCATTTTCTCCTTTTTCACTATTTCTCCGCTAACCCATTTTCTCCTTTTTTCCTATTTCCCGCTATACCCATTTTCCTTTTTTCACTATTTCTCCGCTATACCCATTTTCTCCTTATTTCACTATTTCTCCGCTATACCCATTTTCTCCTTTTTTCACTATTTCCCGCTATACCCATTTCTCCTTTTTTCCTATTTCTCCGCTATACCCATTTTCCCTTTTTCACTATTTCTCCGCTATACCCATTTTCTCCTTTTCACTATTTCTCCGCTATAACCCATTTTCTCCTTTTCACTATTTCTCCGCTATACCCATTTCTCCTTTTTTCCTATTTCCCCTATACCCATTTTCCTCTTTTTTCACTATTTCTCCGCTATACCCATTTCTCCTTTTATTTCCCACCTTTCTCCTATAACCCATTTTCTCCTTTTTTTCCTATTCCCGCTATACCATTTTTCCTTATTTCACTATTCTCCGCTATACCATTTCTCTTTTACTATTTCCCGCTATACCATTTTCTCCTTTTTCATTTCCCGCTATACCCATTTCTCCTTTTTCACTATTTCTCCGCTATACCCATTTTCTCTTTTTCACTATTTCTCCGCTTACCCATTTCTCCTTTTTTTCCTATTTCCCGCTATACCATTTTCTCCTTTTTCCTATTCCCGCTAACCCATTTTCCTTTTCCTATTTCTCCGCTATACCCATTTTCTCCTTTTTTCACTATTTCCCGCTATACCCATTTCTCCTTATTTCACTATTTCTCCGCTAACCCATTTTCTCCTTATTCACTATTTCTCCGCTTACCCATTTTCTCCTTTTTCCTATTTCCCGCTATACCCTTTCTCCTTTTTTACTATTTCCCGCTATACCATTTTCTCCTTTTTTCCTATTTCCCGCTACCCATTTCCCTTTTACTATTTCTCCGCTATACCCTTTTCTCCTTTTTCTATTCCCGCTATACCCATTTCTCTTATTTCCTATTTCTCCCTATACCCATTTTCTCCTTTTCCTATTCCCGCTATACCTTTTCTCCTTTTTTCACTATTCCGCTATACCCATTTTCTCCTTTTTTCCTATTTCCCGCTATACCCATTTTCCCTTTCATATTTCTCCGCTATACCCATTTTCTCCTTTTCACTATTCTCCGCTAACCCATTTTCCTTTTTCACTATTCCCGCTATACCCATTTCTCCTTTTTCTATTCCGCTAACCCATTTCTCCTTTTTACTATTCCCTATACCCATTTCCCTTTATTCACTATTTCTCCGCTAACCTTTTCCTTCCTTTTACTATTCCCGCTATACCATTTCTCCTTTTCTATTTCCGCTATACCCTTTTCTCCTTTTTACATTCCCGCTATACCCATTTTCTCTTTTTTTCTATTTCCCTATACCATTTCTCTTTTTCACTATTCTCCCTATACCATTTTCCTTTTTCCTATTTTCCGCTATACCATTTTCTCCTTTTACTATTTCCCGCTATACCATTTCTCCTTTTACTATTCCCCTATACCATTCTCCTTTTCACTTTCTCCGCTATACCCATTTCTCCTTTTCCATTCCGCTACCCATTTCCCCTTTTTCCTTTCTCCGCTAACCCATTTCCCTTTTTTTCCTATTTCCGCTACCCATTCTCCTTTTCCATTCCGCTATACCTTTTCCTTTCACTATTCCCCTATACCATTTTCTCTTTTTCCTATTCTCCCTACCCATTTTCCCTTTCATTCTCCCTACTCTCCTTTTTTTCTTTCCCATACCATTCTCCTTTTACTATTCCGCAACCCATTCTCCTTTTCTTCCCTAACCCTTCTCCTTTTCTTCCGCAACCTTTCCTTTTACCTCCTCTTATCACTTTCCACCTTCCCTTTTTCCATCCGCTTACCCTTCCTTTCCACCGTACCATTCTCCTTTTCCATTCCGCAACCCTTTCCTTTTCCTATCCCGCTAACCATTTCTTTTTCCTTCCCTTACCATTTTCTCCTTTTTTTATTTCACTATTTCTCCGCTATACCCATTTTCTCCTTTATTTCATTATTTCCCCGCTATACCCATTTTCCCCTCTTTTCACTATTTCTCCGCTATACCCATTTTCCCCTCTTTTCACTATTTTTCCGCTATACCCATTTTCTCCTTTTTTCTGTATTTCCCCGCTATACCCATTTTCCCCTCTTTTGACTATTTCTCCGCTATACCCATTTTCTCCTTTAATTCACTATTTCCCCGCTATACCCATTTTCTCGTCGTTTCACTATATCCCCGCCATGCCCATTTTCTCCTCGTTTCACTGTCTCCCCGCTATACCCATTTTCCCCCGCTATACCCATTTTCTTCTCGTTTCACTATTTCCCCGCTATACCCATTTTCTCCTCTTTTCCCTTTTTCCCCGCTATACCCATTTTCTCCTTATTTCACTATTTCCCCGCTATACCCATTTTCTCCTCTTTTCTCTATTTCCCCGCTATACCTATTTTCTCCTCGTTTCTCTATTTCCCCGCTATACCCATTTTCTCCTTGTTTAACTATTTCCCCGCTATACCCATATTCTCCTTGTTTCTCTATTTCCCCGCCATACCCATTTTCTCCTTGTTTCACTATTTCCCCGCTACACCCATTTTCTCCTCGTTTCTCTATTTCCCCGCTATACCCATTTTCTCTTTGTTTAACTATTTCCCCGCTATACCCATTTTCTCCTCTTTTCTGTATTTCCCCACTATACCCATTTTCTCCTTGTTTCTCTATTTGCCCGCTATACCCATTTTCTCCTCGTTTCTCTATTTCCCCGCTATACCCATTTTCTCCTTGTTTAACTATTTCCCCGCTATCCTCTTCCTTCCCAAGCGCTTTTATCATTTGTAGTGGTACCTGTCCGATGTGCATCCAAATGGACATTTGCAATATAGGGTTTGTAATGGTATCTTCCCAAGGTGCATTCAAATGCACAAACACTTTTCTGAACTCATGTTGATTTTAATTTTTAATGTGAACGGATCTTTACCACAGAGGTTTTTTCAAAGGAAGGAGAACTCTGTGCGTTATTATAGGCGGGACGATTTTGTCTTGGGATGATAGCATTACCAAAGAAATGTCCATTCAGATGCACATTGGGAAGGAAGAGGCTATACCCATTTTCTCCTCTTTTCTTTATTTCCCCGCTATACCCATTTTCTCCTCGTTTCTCCTCAAAATCGAATTATTTTGCGATTGACTTAATTTTTTTATGACGGCTCCGATTGTTATCATGCTTCTTTGGTGATAAAACTACTGGAGGTGGTGTTCTTGTCGCAATTAAAAATCATATTATTTTTAGGGTCGACAATAAATTGAATAACATGTGTCCTATGTTCGAAAGCTTATGGGTTAAAATTTGTGAACCACTGAAACTAGATTTATGTATAGTCTACTTTGCACCTCCACAAAAAGTGGAACACCTTAACTTTTTTAATATTTCTCTAGACAAAAGAACCTTAGAAAAAAAATCTAAACTACTAAGAGGATTTTAGCCATATCTTTCAACCGAGTAACATCGAAAACCACAGCTCCCAAATAAATTTAAATTCAACTTTGCCTTCCCTACAATTTCAAACCCAACTCAATTTTTGTCCTTTTCATTTTATAACTATTGTTGGTATCCTAAATGTCGAATTCATTGTTTTTACTGCTTTATTTTACACATTTTAAATAATCATCATGTCCCAATCCACATCAACCGGAAACAAAGGAATACAGTACATGAACAGAGACCCAAGATACATAAGACCTGGACCAAGACCTGTCTCAACGTCGGATGAATCTGATGATGACGACTCTTCACAAAATACTTCTGTTGATATTTGTTCGGACACTTGTGGCTATTGCAATAGAAAATTCAAAAACAGCAAAGGTGTCAAATTTCATCAAAAATTTTGTCCAATACTTAAGTCAAGTCAGAAATCGTCAGAAATCTCTGGAACAAGTGAAACAACCTCAAATGATAAAAACGCCAAACAAAAAGAAACTTGCAAAGGTTGCGGAAGATCTTTTGTATGTCTTAACCAACACTTGGCAAGAGGTTCAGGACGTTGTGCAGAATTAAGAGTTCAGAATTTAATAAATTTCACTTCAGGCTTGTGTCATCAAATATCTTCATCCAATGATACACCTTCTAATGTGAGTCAGACTGAAAAATTTCAAACATCAACAAATGATGAGAAAGAAGAAATTGTTAAAACACTTATTAAAGAAGCTGACGATTTTGCAAATGCCTTCGAACCTCTTCTTTCTGTACCTTTCTCTGATGATAATAGAGTTGAATTAGAAACATTGATGTCCAACTTTGTATCTTTTCTGTTTAAAGCAAACTCCCATCTTCCTGGACCAATTCACCCCACAGTTGCCTATTTCAGAAAACGTCAAGAAAACAAATCTATAATTGCTGATAAAGGTTATAGCAAAAGCACAAACCCTCAAAGATCTTCCCAACGGCGCAAAAAGAGACTGAGCGATAAATACAAGTATGATCTTGCGCAGTGGCAATATTCTAACCAACGCAAGAAAGTTGCTCGAACTATCCTTAATGCTACAAAAACTGTTCAAATGAAACGAAATTTGTGTGATATTGAATCTCATTTCAAGTCAATCTATGAAAACCCTAATGATAAGGTTCGTGAAAACTATGAAATTCGTCCAGTTTCTGAAGATGATGATGATGATGACAATAATGAATTCCACATAACATTAGATGCAATCAGTTTAGCGATCAAGAAAATATCTATTGACACATCTGCTGGGCCTGATGGAGTTCTTCTTCGAACGATAAGAAGCGTTAAGTGCGAAAGAGCAATATTTTTTATTGCAAAAATTATGCTCATGTGGAATTATGTTCCAAAGTCATTTTGTATTGGTCGCACTATTCTCATCTACAAGGGTAAAGGTGACGAGCTTGACATTCATAACTGGAGACCCATCACAATATACAGTGTACTACGAAGAATTGTTGAACGTAGTCTAGACCAAGCACTTCGCCAGAGAACTAATTTTAGTCAACATCAACGTGGTTTTGTAAATGGAATGGCGGGAACACATGTTAATGCATCTATTGTTGATGGTTGTTTGCGTTCAGCAAAACAAAATGGGAAAGATTGTTGCGTGGTAATGCTGGATCTGGCAAAAGCTTTCGACAATGTTGGACATGCACATTTATGTCACACACTTGAATCGCTTGATATTCCAAACAACCTTCGCCACCTGATAATATCTTTAGCCACTAAAAATTCAACCAAAATCGAGGTGAATAAGCAATCATCCAGTCTGGTAAAACTCTGTCGAGGCCTGGGTCAAGGGGCCCCTCTATCGCCAACCATTTTCAATCTATGCCAAGATTATGCAATCAAAGAAATCACAGATCCATCCGTTGCAGCAACCTATGGCTTCAAATTAGCACCAGACTTAGAAAATGTAGTAGCCTTGGCTTTCGCTGATGACACTGCTGTGATTGCAAAAGATATGAATAGTGCCCAGACACTTGTTGAATCACTTCAGATTTCCTTCAACCAAGTTGGTATGAAAATCAATCCAGATAAATCTGTGTGTATCAATATTATCAACGGATGTTTAGATAATTCCACCAGCCTTGTTCTCAATGATGGTTCTGTTATTCGAGGTATCACAAAAGAAGAGAAAATTAGATATCTTGGTATAAACTTGTCCGATGGCATTGTTTTCGATAAGAAAAGATTCTTGACTGAACTTGAAAAGGACTTCAGAAACTTGGTGACATCCCCATTACTAAGAGGTGATCAGAAGATAAATATTCTTCAGCAGTACATTTTTCCAAAATTGGTCTATCCCCTTCAAACCACTCCTGTTGACCTTCTTGAAACTTCTTTTCTTAATAATGTTGATTCTTTGATAAGACAAGGTGCTCGGGAAATTATTGGACTTCCTGCTGATACCCCAATCCCCGTCTATTACTCTAGACGTAATGTGAGAGGTATTGGTCTCATCCGAGTAACATGGGAGGCATCATTACAACATATCAATATCTGCCAAACCCTGATGAAATGTAATGATCTTCATTTACATGCCTCTCGCGATATTGACAAAGAATTACAAACGTGTAAACAACATCTCTCAATCACATCAGAATCTACCGTTCGAGCAATGAGGGCTGAATTAAGATCTCTAGAATTCAAAAAATGGAGTGTATTACCCCAAAGAGGGATTGGTGTGAAATGGTACCAACATTGTTCAATGACAAACAGTTGGACGTCAAACAAAGAAGGACTAACAAGTAGCGAGTGGACTAATGCTATAAAACTATCAATGAATTCCATGTCTAATCGTGCAACAGGTGGGCGTAGTGTGGGAAATCCCCTCTGCAGGAACCCTCCCTGCAGAGAGAAAAACCTCATGGAAACTATTTCTCACATTCGCGGCTCCTGTCCACGATCTGAAAATCTTCGGAATGTGGCTCATCATAAGATAAGAACACTTATAGCAGATCAGTTCAGACATCAAAACTGGGAAGTCTACGAAAAAGTCCATTGCGAGGCAATACAAGATGACGGGAGTAGTCAAAATCGGCGCGCAGACATTGTTGTCCTTGACCGTAAAAAAAATCGAGGTCTCATTTTGGATCCCACCCTTCGTTGGGAAACAAACACAGAAACACAAGACATCGATATCAATGAAGAAAAGAGACTAATTTATCTTCCAACAGTTCCCTACTTCAAGGAAAAGTACAATATCAATGACTGGGATGTAATTGGACTGTGGTTTGGAGTCAGGGGAACAGCTTCTCCTTTCCTGTGCAATTTTTTCAAAACACACAACATTAAGAAAAAGACGCTGAAAGATATGTGCCGGACAGTATTGAAAAACACACTTCATATCATTAACAAACATCTATACACCTAATATTGAATAATGAGGAAAAAAAAAAGAAGAAGAACAGAAAAATAGAAGAAAAAAAAATAATAACAACAAAGAAAAATGGAATAACTAACTAGTTTGATTTGTATACTGTGTTCTTTTGGCAACTCACATAGTGAGCAGTACATTAATAAATATATTAATTGTTTCCCCCCCTAGGAGATTTTAATATTGACTCTATAAGTAACCATGAATACGATCTATCCAAAGGAAACAATCTATGTTTTGAATTATTAAATTTATTAAGTATGAACAATCTGGGAAGCATCAACCACGTGAAAAATAAAAACAATAAAACCTTAGATCTAATTATTTGTGACTTAGAACTACAGAAATTTATAAAATTATACAAAAATCCAGGGATAGTAAAACCAGATAACCATCACCCACCCTTAGGAATACAAGTTCAAAAAATCAGTATTTTACAAAAGAAAGAAATCTTTAAATATAATACATATAATTTTAAAAAAGCAAATTGGACATCTATGTACGATAATTGGCAAAATATTCAATGGAATCATTTATATGAAATAGAAAACGTAAATGAAGCATTTAAATTTTTTTACAATAATCTATACGAGCTACTAGACAAATACGTCCCTAAACTAAAAAATAGTAAAAAGAGATTTCCTTCATGGTGGTCATTTAAAACAATTCAATCACTAAAGAAAAAGAATAGGATCATAAAAAAGAAAGCCACAATCATAGTACACTACAGTAAACAATTATCAATAAAAAAAGAATTCCAACAAAACGTTGAAAAAGACTACAAAAAATTTATAACAAATATATCAAAAAATCTCAAGAGTGACCCAAAATCATTTTGGAACTTTACAAAAACTAAAAGAAAAACTCTAATTCCTAAATCCTTTATTATAGATGGAAAACCAACTAGCAATGAACAAACTATCTCAGACTGCTTTGCGAATTATTTTGCAACAGTTTACAATAAAAACGTAATTCCAACACAAACTTTCGACTCAACAACAAACACTGGTAATATCATAGACATAACCTATATTTCTACAAATGACGTGAAAAACACTGCCAATTAAGGACACAATAGCCAGTGTCGATGGCATGTTGAATACACCGGTTCCCTTCAGAACACCGAAGTTAAGCGACATCCAGCGAGGTTAAGACTTGGATGGGTGACCATTCAAATTCTAATTCTCGTGACGCTGGCTTTTCCCGGCCCCACTCAGGCTGGGTGAGGTCAATGTGAGTAGCAGGTTTGTGAGTTTCCTGCGAATGGAGGGTAAAACCCCCCGTCCTGATATGACCATGGCAATTGAAAGCGACGTTAAACCCCACTTAAAAAAAAAAAAAGGACACAATACTTCCTCGTGATTGCTTCACATTGTAAACACGTGCCAATTTTGAGATTTTATAGAAAATTACTTGTATCTCCAAAACGGCTCAACCGATTTTCTTCAAATTTATTTTATATGGTAGAATATTGTTTTTCTACATTCTTAATTCTACAAAAAATTCTGTATCGGCAAGCCGTGGTCCTTATTTTTTTACTTTTTTGTCCAAAATTTTGGATTTGCTTAAATATCAGAGTCAAATTATAATTAATTTAAAAATAAATATAAGTAACCTATGTAAAACAATAATATGCATATTCTTACAAAATTTCATCGAAATCGGGTGTACCGTTCACGAGATATAAGCGTTTAAGTAAAAATTTAGTGGTCAGGCGCATGGTCTCTTTCACCCAGAACCGCTAGTATGAATTCGATGAATTTAAAATGGGACCATCTACAGAATGTCTTCTAGAAGTGTGCAAAATTTCATCAAAATCGGTCGAGTAGTTTCCGAGATTTGCGCGTTACAAGGAATCGTTTTAACAGACAGACAGACAGACCGACAGACCGACAGACGGACACAAAACCAAATTTACTCAGTAGGTTATGAAACGTCCAGAAATATGAAAAAAACTGAAATCGGAGCAAAAAAATATTTTTTTTTACAAAAACGAACACAATACTTCCGATTTCTAATATTAGGAATTTATCGGAAGTAAAATGCTATAAAAAAACTGCCTTCCAACAAAGGTCCAGGACCAGATCAAATTCCACCCATATTGGTTAAAAATGCCTCTCTCATATTAACACCAATTCTTCAGTTTCTTTTCAATCATTCAATTAAGAATTCAGAATTTCCCACCGTATTAACCCAATCTGTAATAACTCCCATTCCTAAAAAAGGCAATCTCCAACTGATTCAAAACTATAGACCAATAGATAAAATAAATTCGTTCTCAAAAATCTTTGAAAAAATAATCTATACAAATATAAATAACGAAATAATGAAAAATATCTGTCCGCAACAACATGGATTTCTGAAAAAAAAGAGCACTGACACCAACTTATTAATCATGCAACACAAAATCACTGAAACTTTCAATGAAAATGCCCAGCTAGATGTAATATATACCTATTTCGAAAAGTTTTTTGATAAAGTACCGTTCTCTACAGTAATACAAGGTCTAAAAAAATTCAACTTTTCAAATAATCTCATAACACTCTTCAAGTTCTACCTTTCTAGAGAAATGAGAATAAAATATGGTCAATGTCTTTCAAAACCCATATACCCCACATCAGGCTTTCCCCAAGGAAGTAAATTGAGCACTCTATTTGCCATTATGGTAGTAGACACTTTACCAAGCTCACTAAAACACTCTGAAGCACTAATTTTTGCTGACGATTTTAAACTGTTTAAAATAATTAAATGCGAACAAGATTGTGTAGATCTCCAAACGGATGTTGATGCTTCTCAAGATTGGGCAGAGCGACACATATTTTTCAATGTTGATAAATGTGAACAAATGTCATATGTTAAAGGGGGTATAAATTACAAATACAACTTTGAATACTCCATTTCAAATAAAAATCTAAAAAAGACAAAAGAGAAAAAAGATTTAGGTATCACTTTTGAATCTAACGGACTATATAATTGCCACATAAACGAACTGATTAACTCATGTTTTAAAAGACTTGGTATGATTAAGAGATATTGTGAAGAAATACACGACATGGACACCACGACACCATTTTACAATTATACTTTTCAGTAGTAAGATCTAAAGCTGAATTTGGGGCATTGATCTGGAGTCCAACAACCAAAACCCTAGTAAACAAAGTAGAAGACATCCAAAAACGTTTTGTTAGATACCTTTTCTATAAAGAAAACGGATTTTATCCACTATATCCAAATAACATTTCATACCAAGACCTTATTGAACAACTGAATATTAAAACACTGGAGGATAGAAGAAAAGACCAGAGTGTTGAATACACCGGTTCCCTTCAGAACACCGAAGTTAAGCGACATCCAGCGAGGTTAAGACTTGGATGGGTGACCATTGAAATTCTAATTCTCGTGACGCTGGCTTTTCCCGGCCCCACTCAGGCTGGGTGAGGTCAATGTGAGTAGCAGGTTTGTGAGTTTCCTGCGAATGGAGGGTAAAACCCCCGTCGTGATATGACCATGGCAGTTAAAAGCGACGTTAAACCCCACTATAAAAAAAAAAAAAAAAAGACCAGAGTATCATATTTATACTAAAGCTTTGCAATAACATGATAAATTCAAAAGAACTTCTATCTTACCTTAAATTTAAAATACCCAATATTAGATACAGAAATAACAACTATAAATTATTCGATATTGATCCAAGAAAAATCCCATCATCCTTAGATCTAGCTATAGCAAACTTCAATTACAAGTAAGACCAGTTAGACATATCGATGAATATCTCACAACTATTAAAACAATTAAGAGGTTGACATAGTTTTTATATATTCTTAAGTATACTTTAACTATAGTTTTTAAAGTCAGAGTTTTTATATAGGTATTTCAAGTTATAAGATTTTTTTTTTTTTTTCACAAATAATTTATCTATTATTTTTATTACTTTAGTTTTAGTTTTATATTTATACAAAAACATCATGTAAATAGACCTTATAATAAGGCTCTATCTTTTCAATAAATAAATAAATAAATTACTTAGCACTTTTTCCCTGATCAGAGGCGCATTTATGGGGGGGTCGATTTCCATAAAAGGTTTTATTGAGCAAAGTGGTCAAAGTGGTCTTTTTTTGGGCTCTACTATTCTGGTTTCTTTTTGTACATGAGCTTATAATAGACCCTGTATATAGGTACATATCATCATTTGAGCACAAGACGTGACGAGAACTTTCACCCAAAAGTTTATGATGATTTGATGAAGTCTCTCTGTCTCCTCCCAATAAGTTAACTTTAGCTTAGGAGGTAATTATTATTGTGAATTTATTATATTAATATTGGTTTATCTTAGAAGGGAATAATTATTATGTATTTATTATATTAATATCGGTATAGCTTATGAGGTAATAATTATTATGTATTAATTCTCTTATTATTTTTATTTGTCGTCTATTATTTAATCTGAGTAAGTAATGTGCGATTGCGATGTTTATTAGTGAATTTGGTATTCGAAAATCGAAAATATACATTACTGAAATCTCAACTAAACAAAATCTAGAACAACCTAATTTTTATGAACGCCTGTTATTTAAAACGAATATGCAATGTGCAATGACTAGTGAAATAAAAGCTTATCCTCTGAACGAACAAAATGAATAAGTCCTATAAAATAATGTAGCAGTTTGCGGAAGACGTATTATTATGCTTACTCGCATCTACATCTATGCTTATAAATGAGAGTTTTTATCACTGTTTCTCCGAACTGGAAAGTCCTAGGTAGCTGAAATTTGGTAAGTAGCTTTGTCTTATAGACTTGATGTACAATAAGACGGGATTTTTCGAAATTCCCACTACAACACCTGCCATTGGCGAAAAAGGATTTTTTGCTTTACGGCCATGCCTCGGGCCGCAAAACGGGCGACAGCCCGCTAGTCTAGACTATAAGAGAAAGCTACCTACCAAATTTCAGCTTCCTAGGTGTTACCAGTTCGGAGAAACAGTGATGAATCAGTGAGTCAGTCAGTGAAACTCTCTCTTATAAGTATAGACTATCGGGCTATCGCCCGCTTTGTGGGCCGAGGCATGGCCGTGAATGCAAAAAATCCTTTTTTGCCAATGGCAGGTGTTGTAGTGGGAATTTCGAAAAATCCAGTCTTATTGCACATCTAGACTATAAGACAAAGCTACCTTTTTTTTTTGAAAGGTAGTTGTGCCCCGGAACCGCTTTCGCATTACTTCAGAGCACTTTACCTTTACATCCATGGCATTCCGGAAACGGAAAAACTCGGTTAGAATTTTCCGTTCCGGCCGGGATTCTAACCCGCAACCTCCGGGTCAGCAACCAATGCTCTTAACCACTGAGCCACGAAGACTAAGCTACCTACCAAATTTGAACTTTCTCGGATTTATCAATGCGGAAAAATAGCGGTGAAAACAAAAAATCTTTTTTCGCCATTGGCAGGTGTTGTAGTGGGAATTTCAAAAAATTCCGTCTTACTGCACATCTAGACTATAAGACAAAGCTACCTACCAAATTTGAACTTTCTTGGATTTATCAATGCGGAGAAATAGCGGTGAAAGTAAAAGTCCTTTTTCGCTAATGAGAGGTGTTGTAGTGGGAGTTTCGAAAAATCCCGTCTAATTGCACATCTTAATATTATAAATGTCAAAGTCACTGACTGACCACTGACTGACTGATCATCGCTCTACAGCCCAAACCGTAAGTCCTAGGAAGCTGAAATTTGGTAGGTAGCTTTGTCTTATCTTAATATATAAAATGTCAAAGACACACTGACTGACTGACCACTGACTGATCATCGCTCTACAGCCCAAACCGTAAGTCCTAGGAAGCTGAAAATTTGGTAGGTAGCTTTGTCTTATAGTCTAGATGTGCAATAAGACGGGATTTTTCGAAATTCCCACTACAACACCTGCCATTGGCGAAAAAGGATTTTTTGCTTTCACGGCCATGCCTCGGCCCGCAAAGCGGGCGACAGCCCGCTAGTAGTCTAGATGTGCAATAAGACGGGATTTTTCGAAATTCCCACTACAACACCTGCCATTGGCGAAAAAGGACTTTTTGCTTTCACGGCCATGCCTCGGCCCGCAAAGCGGGCGACAGCCCCTCGTATAAACTATAAGACAAAGCTACCTACCGAATTTGAACTTTCTCGGATTTATCAATGCGGTGAAATAGCGGTGAAAGTAAAAGGTCCTTTTCGCAAATGAGAGGTGTTGTAGTGGAATTTTGAAAAATCCCGTCTAATCGCACATTTAAACAATAAGACTAAGCTACCTACCAAATTTGAACTTTCTCGGATTTATCAATGCGGAGAAATAGCGGTGAAAACAAAAAATCCTTTTTCGCCAATGGCAGGTGTTGTAGTGGGAAAAATCCCGTCTTATTGCACATCTAGACTGTAAGACAAAGCTACCCACCAAATTTCAGCTTCCTAGGACTTACCAATTCGGAGAAACAGTGATGAATCAGTCAGTCAGTCAGTGAGTGAGTGAGTGAAACTCTCTTTTATAAGTATAGACTAGCGGGCTGTCGCCCGCTTTGCGGGCCGAGGCATGGCCGTGAAAGCAAAAAATCCTTTTTCGAAAAAAAAACGGTGTTGTAGTGGGAGTTTCGAAAAATCCCGTCTTATTGCACATCTAGACTATAAGACAAAGCTACCTACCAAAATTTCAGCTTCCTAGGACTTACGGTTTGGGCTGTAGAGCGATGATCAGTCAGTGGTCAGTCAGTCAGTGACTTTGACATTTATATATTAAGATAAAAGGTATGACATATGACTATAAATTATCAGATTGAGCTCTTTCTAATTTCAATTCTTAATTTGCCTTACCTAGTGAGATTCTTATCTCCGAGTACAAAATATTCCTTATGCATTTTTGGTTAGTTTAGGTGTGACTTTTCTTATCACATTAATGTACATAAAACACAAACAATTTGTGATAGATTTTGTGAAATGTTAACTTAATATTTCACAAAACAATCATGAATTTGTGAAAAAAAAAAATACAAAATAAGAATAATCCGGTAAGAGATAGAACATATCTGACGAGAGTCGACGCCCCTTTTTGAAAAACCCTAATCCCTATACGTCAATTCTAGCTTTTCCTACTATCGGTTTTTATCTATCTTGCTCCGTTCGGCGGCTATTCCGCCCAAAAGCGACGCCAGGCAGTTGCGGCCTTCCAGTACCCAAAAATTCCGGGAACCGAAAGTGTTCGTCTTGGCTCGAGGCATCCGGAAAGCTGACCCGAACATTTCTGGTTGCATACCTCGTGCTCCATGAAGGCGCAAAGTTCTGCGGCTATTCCACCCATAAGCGGCTCCAGGTAGTTGCGGCCTTCCGGTAGAAGATTTTTTTCCGGGATCCGAAAGTGTTTTCCGGATACCACGAGCCACGACAAACTTTTTGTTTCTCGGAAAAATTTTGTATCTCCTACCGGAAGGCCGCAACTGCCGGCGTTTATACTTTGCGCTTCATGAGACGAGGTTGCAACCAAATGTTCGGGTCCTTTTGGATGTCAGCCAAGACAAACTTTCGGTTTCGGAAAATTTTGTATCTCCACAGGAAGGCCGCAACTGCTGGTGCCGCTTTTAGGCGGAATTTGCCGCTTCATGGAGCACGAGGTGTGCAACCAAGTGTTCGGGTCCGCTTTTCCGGATGCCTCGAGACAAGAAAAACATTTTCGGTTTTCGGAAAAAATTTGTATCTCCACAGGAAGGCCGCAACTGCCTGTGCCGCTTTGCGCGATTTGCCGCTTCATGGAACGGGTGTGCAACTCGAGTGTTCGGTCCGCTTTCGATGCTCGAGACAAGAAAATTGGTTTCGAAATTGATCTACAGGAAACCGCAATGCCTGGTGCGTTTAGGCGGACTTTGCCGCTTATGGCCGAGGGTGACCGAATGTTCGGTCGTTCCTCGAGCAAGACGAACATTTTGGTTCTCGGAAAATTTCTGTATCTCTCACAGGAAGGCCGCAACTGCCTGGCGCCGCTTTTCAGGCCGGAACATGTTGCCGCTTCGGAAGCACGGGGCAAGTGACAAACATTCGGTTTGGGTCGGCTATTCTCGGAGGCCGGACTTGGCGGCATTTGCTCGGAAATTTGCTCTAGAACTGGCCGCCGTTTCGCGAGAAGACAAATAATCGATGGGCGGAAACGATATAAAACTGAGCGCGGACTTTGGGGGTATTCATGCTCAGATTGCTCTAGCTCCACCGTTTCGGCTGTAGAAGCATTTGTAAATCGACCGAAAAAATCTAGTCTCTAACCGGAACCCCGTCTGAATCGCATAAACCCACGGGCAGAGGCAGGGTTCAGCGGACCGGGCGAACAGCGGCGCGGCCGCCCGCCGAGAGAATTCCAGTCATAGGCTAGAGCAGAATCTGGGCGGGCACACGCGACCGCTTCGCACAAATCTACCGGCGAGAGTCTAAGTCTAAGTTCATGCGAAGCGATGTTCCCCCGCCCGGTCGCCTTTGGACGAAACTTTGCCGCTTCATGGAGCACGAGGTGTGCAACCCGAAGTGTTCGGGTCCGCTTTCCCGGATGGCTCGAGCCAAGGCGAACATTTTCGGTTCTCGGAAAAAATTTTGTATCTCCCACAGGAAGGCCGCAACTGCCTGACGCCGCTTTAGGGCGGAACTTTGCCGCTTCATGGAGCACGAGGTGTGCAACCCGAAGTGTTCGGGTCCGCTTTTCCGGATGGCTCGAGCCAAGACGAACATTTTCGGTTCTCGGAAAATTTCTGTATCTCTCACAGGAAGGCCGCAACCGCCTGGCGACGCTTTCAGGCGGAAACAGTCCGCCTAACGGAGCAAGATGGGTAGGATCCGATGGTCGGAAAAGTTAGTACCGAAGGTCCTGCCGGGGGGTTTCGTCAAGGGGGGGGTCAAAATTTCGTCAGATTTGCTCTATCTCTTACCGTTTCGGCTGTAGAAGCTGTTTTGTCCACCGACCAAAAGAAAAACTAGTCTAACCGGGAAACACGCGTCCGCTTCGCATAAAACCCACCGGGCGGGCAGAGGCAGAGTTCAAGCTACGCGGGCGAACAGCTCCATCGCCCGCTAGACAGGAATCCCAGTCACCGGCCAATCTAGAATCCAGGCGGCAACACGCGTTCGCTTCGCATAAACCCACCAGGCAGAGGCAGAAGGTAAAACCTACGCGGGACTCTCGCGGTGGATTCGCATGAAACCCTAAGCGCAAAATGATTTCATGCGGGAAATTGCGTTTCCTCCGGCCAGAATTTATTTTTCAAAAAATGTCTGCTACAGTCTACTTGTGCAAAATTTCTGTATTATAAGGAGACATAGTTCTCCGAAGAAAATGGAACGAGATCGAGTGTAGAGGCGATGAGGCGGTTAATGACGAGATTCACCGCGAGCAAGTCGAGTGTTCCCGCATGACGAGTTACCCGGGCTCACCGGGAGCGGGGAGTACTTGATCGCGCGAGCTGTAGCGGCCTAGCGGTAGGAGCTACAGAAAAATCGTAAGAGGCGATTTTGTTCGTCTTGACGCGAGGCATCCGGAAATGCTCATGGAACGGTATTTTTGGATGTGCGGCTCGTGCTCAATGACGGCGCAAAGTTGATGTGACTGTCGAGATTGAGTCCATCCCTTGTCGAGTGACCCCAATGTGTCGAGGCAAATTTGATCATAGCGTTCGCCCGAGAGTGGGGCTCGCTCTAGAGTTGTGGATGGATCTTGCGCGGACCGCGGCCGTGCGAGGTTGATTGACGGCTAGAGCAGAGTTTCTATATTCTCGCGAGAGGGCGCATTGTACGCATGCCGAGTGTCCACGCCCGGACAATTCCCTGGTCCGTGCCGCCAGTAAGCATATGCTTGTCTCAAATCTAAGCCTTGCATCGAGCCCCAGTGCAAGGCGTACGCGTTCACGCGTCGTCGTGAAACCGCATCCAAGGAAGGCAGCAGGCCGCGCGACCGTGGGTGTGAGTAGCTCCGAGCGCGCCGCCATGCAGGGAACCCACATTATACCGCTTACAGACTCTCCTTAGCCCGGTTTGGACGCCTGTGCGCGAAAGAACCATCTTTGGGCTCTGAATGAACGCTGGCTGGTGGTCATATGAGGTGTGTGTGTGTGCGCGTGAGGGCGGCTCCGTGCTGCGGTCCGCGCGTCCTCTAAAGGCGGAAATATAAGCTCTTAGTAGCTTCGGTGGGTGGTGGTACATGGAAATTAAATTTATTTTAGCTATATGCTTATCTCAAATCTAAGCCTCAGTGCGAGGCGAACGCAAGTGAAACCGCGAAAGACTCATTAAATCAGTTTTGGTTCGGGCTTCGGCCCATACCGAGAAGAAAGACTCGGTCCGTTCGCGGGCCGACCAACATTGACGGTCTAAGGCGTCAGTGTTGGCGAAACTTCCAAGGAAGGCAGCAGGCCGCGCGACCGTGCGTGTGTGTTGCTCCGAGCGCGCTGCCATGCAATTCGGCCCCACCGCGCTATGCGCCACTCACAGACTCGCCACCGAGCCCGGTTCCTAGCGTCTAGCCATTTCTGGGCGCAGGTCGAAATGATGATCATTGCGATCAGCTTCGCCAACGTGCCCGGCTATGCGCGAAAGAACCATCTTGGGCTCCGGCTGAACGCTGGCTGGTGGTCGTCATCTTGTGGTGGTGGAAGAATTATGTGTGTGTGTGCGCGTAAGGGCGGCTCCGTGCTGCGGTCCGCGCGTCCTCTGAAGGCGGAAATATAAGCTCGTAGTAGCTTCGGTGGGTGGTGGTGCATGGAAATTAAATTTATTTTAGCTATATGCTTGTCTCAAATCTAAGCCTCAGTGCGAGGCGTACGCAAGTGAAACCGCGAAAGACTCATTAAATCAGTTTTGGTTCGGGCTTCGGCCCATACCGAGAAGAAAGACTCGGTCCGTTCGCGGGCCGACCAACATTGACGCTGTAAGGCGTCAGTGTTGGCGAAACAACCAAGGAAGGCAGCAGGCCGCGCGACCGTGCGTGTGTGTTGCTCCGAGCGCGCCGCCATGCAATGTGGAGCCACTTTATGCCACCACCAGACTCGCCACAGAGCCCGGTTCGCACGCGGTCCTAGCCATTTCTGGGCCCTGGTCGAAATGATGATCATTGCGATCAGCTTCGCCAACGGGCCCGGTTAGCGCGAAAGGACCATTATAAGTTTCGGCTTCCGGCGCAAGGCTGGCTAGTGGTCATATTGTGGTGAGAGCATTGTGTGTGCGCGTGAGGGCGACTGCGTGCTGCGGTTCGCGCGTCTGTGCGACGAAATATAACCTATCCGAGGAGCTCTTTGCTGCCTCGGTGGGGGTGAAACTTGGCCGTTCTTAGTGAGTGAGTGAACTCTTTCCTGTCAACTAGGCGTCAGAATTAGACTCTGCCGCTTGGGGCTGGGATCCACCGTGTACTGTCGTGCACGGCCCAGTTTCCGGTCGGCGAGCTATCTGCGCACTATAATCTTCTTAGAGGGACAAACGGCGTACAGCCGTACGATATACCATCAGAGACCGCCCTAGTACTCTAACCATAAACGATGTCAGCCGGCGATCCACTAAAGTGCCTCCGATGACTTAGTGGGCAGCTTTTGCTGAAACTATAAGGAATTGACGGAAGGCAGTTAGACCCTTCGGCTTAATTTGACGCTTAGGTGTCCTAAGGTTCAACGCGCCGAGCACGGCGACGTTAAAGATTTTAACAGTTAATGTTAAAACTGATTTTCACCTTGCTCAAGGTAGTGACGAAATATAACTCTTCCGAGGCCGCCTCGCCTCGGAAGGAGAAGAAATTTTACGAGGTCACATAGGTGTCCTAAGGTCGAAACCTCATTCGATGAGGTGAACTCTCTTTGGGGAAGGAGAGTTCTGGCTTGACCCATCCAAGGGCGGCAGTATGGCGGTATTACGCTACTAGCAAAAGATTTTAACAAATGATTGTTAAAATTCAATTTTTTACCTTTTAGCACTTTTTTGCGCTGGATAAGTTGGCGGAGCGATTTCACTGAATAATTCCAAAACGAACGCTAAGCCGGCGTCAGAAATCGACTTCGCCAACCCTATTACACTGTGCTCTTCAAGGCAAATTGAGCGTCTTGAACGAGTCTGTGCTGTATGAATAGTGTTCCATAGCGCGCATGTGAGGTCCGCCCGAGTGCTAGACCCCGCGGCCGAGGGGTCTTTAAAATTGGCCTCGGAGGAATACTTGATGCGTCTGTGGTTTCACTTTCATTTTAATGAGCTAGTCTATCAGTCGGATGATGAATGTCAATACTTTCCTTTGCTACACTTGCTTCGGCTTATATCTAATTCGAATTCAGCGGGGTGTGTGTTCTGTTTTTGCAGAGGGTGTAACGAACCCTAAGAAATATCCGATCAGTCACAGAAAGATTTTGTTCGTTTCGCGTAGCAATACGTGGCTCGAACTGATCTTAAGTAATTTTCTTGTGTCGATGTCTTTGGAATCCCCAGTTTCCAGAGATGGCTTCACTCTGAAAATTACGCTGTGACTGAGAAGATACCGTGGTATGGTGGAGGTGTAGCGGATCCGACATTGGGGAAAGATCTGTTACATCAAAGCCATACCGCGGGATGGAGCACATACGCCAACTATCAATCTTCTATTGATCACTTATTTCTTGACCAACGCCGATTTCCGGCGGACAACTATTCAAATTCTCTCCTTTCCGAATTGACAGAATTCATCTTGACTATAGACGGGCTTCCCAGATACTGATTGGCGGATCTCGGGCTCGAAGGCGACCTCGCGATGCACTTTTTTGTGGTCACGAACGCAGGCGAGCTCGTGTTGTCCGTAAGGCAGTTATGGGGTGGACCGTGGGCGACAATTGGATAGGTTTGGCGGTTCACAACACACTTTCCCGCTTGCGGGATTAGAAACACTGTGCTCTTCGAGGCGGTGTCTCGAACGAGCCTGTGCTGTATGTGGAAGGAACGATGTTCGTCGCTCGCCCGCCGATGTGTCGGTCGGCGGTGAGCGAGGACTAAGAACCGCCTATTTTTTTGTCCGTCTATATGTCAATTTGTCCGTCTGATATTCGGGGTTGAAGTAGATGTTTCGCCGGGCGGGCGAAGTTGGATCCTCCGCCTAAGTCCAAGTTTCGCCGGGCGGGCGAAGTTGGACTCTCCGCCTAAGTCCAAGTTTCGCCGGGCGGGCGAATAAGACCTCCGCCTAAGTCCAAATTTCGCCGGGCGGGCGAATAAGACCTCCGCCTAAGTCCAAGTTTCGCCGGGCGGGCGAAGTAGGATTTTCCGCCGCAGGCCAAGTTTCGCCGGGTGAAATAAATCGCTTCGACCGCCCGCCTGCCCGCTCTCGATCGATCATCATCGGGCGGGGGAGTGTTCGATTTAATTTTTTTTTCTCCGCCTGCCGGCCTGCCCGGTAGGGCGGCCGACGAATTTTTGTTTTTTTTTTTATATAGAAAAAGGCCATGTCAAAAATTCTGATGCTACAGGGTACTAAATTTTGTCGCTTTTTTTTTTCTTCAAACTCCAAAATTTTACTGCTACACGGTACTAATTATTTTTATTGTATAATAGGTCCACCCAACCTCAGCCTTCCACCCACAACTGATCCACCCAACCGCTATTCGACCCAACCGCTCTTCCACCCAACCTCAGCTCTTCCACCCAACCACAACTCTTCCACCACCCAACCATAGCTCCTCCTGTTTGTCTTTTGTCTTTCCACACAACTTACACTCTGTTCAATTTCACTCTCTAAACGCACTCTCTGAACTTCCCTTTGTCTCTCTTTCACACTCTAATTCGCACTCTTCTGCACTTCCCTTTGTTCTTCTTTTTCCACACTCTAAACGCACTCTCTGACTTACTTCTCTCTCTTTTCTCGCACTCTCTGCACTTCCCATTGTCTCTTTTTCTACACTCTAAGCACACTCTCTGAACTTCCCTTTGTGGTTCATACGAAACACACACAACACAGAGACGAGAGAGTACTCCAAGACCAGTAGAATTTCTTCTTTGTGAGATGCGAACGCATGAGAGCGAAAACAGCCTCGTTGACGGAACAAGATCAAGAGAAAATTCTCCTTCAGCGAGGTGGTTCATGTCAGGAGAAGGTTTATCATGAACGTCTTTGTTGACGGCACGCTGTTGTTAGACAAGCAAAACTGAGCGAAAATCGTATCATTCGACTCGAAGCATTTCATCGACATGGCTCGTACCAAGCAGACCGCTCGTAAATCTACCGGAGGAAAGGCCCCGCGTAAGCAGCTGGCCACCAAGGCTGCCCGCAAGAGCGCCCCAGCAACCGGAGGTGTGAAGAAACCCCATCGTTACCGTCCCGGTACAGTGGCTCTCCGTGAGATCCGGCGCTACCAGAAGAGCACGGAGCTCCTGATCCGCAAGCTGCCCTTCCAGCGATTGGTGCGTGAGATTGCCCAGGACTTCAAGACCGACCTGCGTTTCCAGAGCTCAGCAGTCATGGCCCTGCAGGAGGCTAGCGAGGCTTACCTCGTCGGTCTGTTCGAAGACACCAACTTGTGCGCCATTCACGCCAAACGTGTCACCATCATGCCCAAGGACATCCAGCTGGCTCGCAGAATCCGTGGAGAACGTGCCTAAGAAACACTTCTTCCCTCTACTCCCTTTAAAACGGCCCTTTTCAGGGCCACTACTAAATCAAATATGATCTTCCTTTCCGTCGCGTCGTATGTAACGGCTGTGGTGACTATGTAGGAACTGCTCCCTTTCGCTAGGTTAGAGTTCACTCTGGTTTCTTTATTGTGTTAAACGAAGTAGGAGGACTTACTTTCGGGTATAATTTATGATAATAATTACGATGTGGTGTGTCTATGTATTGTGTATTTCTCTATAATAAACTTTCTGCTAGGAATGTTGTGAAAGCAAAACTTGGGTCAGGTGGTCTTTAAAAAAGCAAAAAGATTCGCTTGACCGGTTGAGTGCTCGACCGGTTGGTTGGGTTGTGACGATGGTTTTTTTTTTTTTTTTACAAGTCCAAAATTTTGGTCCTACAGGGTACCAACTTTGTGTGTACGTGTGTGTGTGTGTGTTTTTTTTTTTTTTTTTTTTTTTTTTTTTTTTTTTATCCCCCCCAACCGTTTTCCTTTATCTCTCTGTTTTGCTCTGTTCATAAAAGAGAATGAATGAAGGCACGGAGGGAAACAAACGATTTTTCTTCAAATACACACACACACACTGCTATTATTTTATTCTCCTTTTACTTTCCTTCTTCTCACCCTTGGATTTTCTTCTTTTTCTATCCTTCTATTTTGGTCTCAGTTATTTTATTTTTCTGTCTCTCTGCTTATCTCGGACTTGATACAATATTCTCTCTCTTGTCACTCTCTCACACTTCTGTTTTTTTTTTTACTTTCCTTATTTTTTATCGTTCTCGGCCTCTATCTGCTGCTGTCTTCTCTTCTTCCTTGCTTGTTTTTCAATTCTCCTTCTTTTGTGCACTTTTCCGCCTCTAGTTTGTGTTCTTTCTTCTCAATTTCCGCCAAAATACCACTCACGCTTTGAACAAAGTCTTGGTGAGGGTTGCTTCTTATTTCGGTTCATTGCCTCTTTCCAGGTCGCTAATTCGAGTTTGGGCATTGTGTATTGGGGGGAGGGAAGCCATCCACGGAAGGCCGGTACGATTTTCTCGGTTTAAAACAAAAGAGTCATCCTTTTATCGCCCGACTTCGTTTCGTAGCGGATAGCTGAGCGACCGGTGCTACCTATTTCCTCGCGAGTTGATCTCGTTTCGAAGTCAACCGGCAAGCGGTTTAGAGTTTGGAGACAGCCTGATCTGGCTTGGAGGTATGGGTCAGATGTTCGCTTGGACGTGGGCAGTTGCCTTTGTTCTCTCGAACGATACAATGCACTTGAAAAACAATTATTTCCAGAAAATGATCTCGTCACGTGTTGTCTCTCTTCACATTGTGTTCGAGTTTCAGCGCAATCCGGCCATACAGAAAGGATCGGATGAACACAGATTGATAGCTCATACGGTTGAGAAGATGCTCGAAATCGTCCGTCACCACCAGGAGCTATCTATTGGACGCCAGCCGTCGAAACGCAATTTGAGATAAAAACAATTTTGAAACATTCAGTAAACGCGAGTCGTCACTCTTTGAGGGCACGCTTGGATGACATAGACTTTTTTCCTCCACACGGTCATCATTTCTCTCGAAACGCTCTTACTGTTCAGATCGCCCGTACCGAAATTCAAGCATCTCCATCATCATATGTCCGACGCAGTCCCAGCAACACCCGTGGCACCCGCCACCGTGGCCGACACACCCAAAGGCAAGGGCAAGAAAGCTTCGGCAACCAAGGCAACGAAGAAACCCAAGGCAGTGCCATCTCACCCACCCACCGCTCAGATGGTCAACAAGGCCATCGCAGACCTCAAGGAGAAGGGTGGCTCTTCTCTGAGTGCCATCAAAAAGTACGTTGGTTCCACGTACAAAGTTGACGCTCAGAAGTTGGCTCCCTTTATCCGCAAGTACCTTGTGTCCGCGGTCGCTGCCGGCAAACTCGTCCAGACCAAAGGCAAAGGAGCATCCGGCTCGTTCAAGCTCGCCACCAAGGAGAAGGCTCCCGCCGTCGCTGCAGCCAAGAAGGAGAAGGCACCCAAGAAAAAGGCCCCCACCGCCGCCGCGAAAGCAAAGAAACCTGCTGCTGCCAAGAAACCCAAGACAGCTGCCGCCAAGAAACCTGCTGCAGCCAAGAAGACCAAAACACCAACCAAGGCCAAACCAACGAAGAAAGTTGCCGCCAAATCTCCGGCCAAGAAAGCTCCCAAGCCAAAGAAGATCGCGGCAAAGAAAGCTGCACCCAAAAAGAAGTAGACTGTCCCTGTCCACCCAGCGGAGCGGCCCGGCGGTGCAAATCGTCACTACTTAAAAAGGCCCTTTTCAGGGCCACCACATTTTCTGCTCATCTCGTGTGCAATGTCACACAACATTATTTTCTTACCGAACCTACCTCTTATCTACCTCCTACCTACCTACCATTCTTTCTACGTTATTCGCTATCAGACTTTGGCCAAAGGTATCTTAGATATAGTAATGTAATCTATGTTGTAGGGAGAGTAAAGAAGACAAGTTTAAAATAGGTATGATAATAACATTATTGTAGAGAAGGTATGATGCTTGGTTTATTTACTAATACTTGTTAACACAGAATATTTATTGAGACTCCTATGGTGCCGCCCATCGCCAACATGATAATGAAATCTTGAAACCATGCATACATTGAGTGATCCGATCGTTTTCACCGCGCCCGCCGCCCGCATCATGACACGTTATTTATGTGGGTATTTTGCTTTTGTACTTGAACTTTTGTAGGTTATCTTGCTTTTGTCCTGATTGTTTAGACACCATCCGTTATACTGCTATTCAACATCCGTCCAAATTTTTCAGACTTCCATGACCTTGAGAGCTATAGGATCCATATTATAGAATCCAGTGAGTGGATCTGCTCATTTTCATCGCATCATAATTAACATTTATGTACATAATAATTATGTTGTATCTATCTTGATTTTGTTCTTGGTAAAAAGATTAGCAATTATATCTCACATCATCACCAGCCTCCGTGGCGTAACGGTTGTGACTACTGCCCGTAGTCCAGAGAACCTGCTGAGTTCGATTCCCGGTTGGAGCAGACTTTTCGCACAGAAAATTCTGTTCCCTCCGAACATGTGAGGCAGCCAATTCCGGCCCTACCCAGGCTGGGTGAGGTTAATGTGGGTAGCTGGTACGATTCCCAGCGAATGGAGGGTAAAACCCCTTTCCTGTCTACCTCAAGTCAGGACGTTAAAACCAAATAGAATCGATCGACATGAAAGGAGCCTGGACATTGGATCTGGGCGTACATATAATCTTCTCACCACCGTGATTTAGGTATGAATACATAATTATCTCACTCTCACGGAATCATTATTATCTCACTAGTGGAGTCGAACTCAGATTACCTATTTTAATGAGTGGAATCTGCACATTTTCATCGCATCATAATTAATATTTAGGTACATAATTTGTATCAATCTTGATTTTGTCCTTGATAAAATGATAAATTTTGTCCTCATTTTCATCGCATCGCATAATTGATATTATTTTATGTACATAATAATTGTATCTATCTTGATTTTGTTCTTGGTAAAAAGATTAATCATTCATATCATCTCACTAGTGGAATCGAACTCAGATATTTTAGACACCAAATATTGTCGAACTGAGTAAAAATTGTTTAGTATCATGTTAATTTGTCACGTTTACCTGGAAAGACAAGGCCCGCCGCTCCTCGGCTCACAAGTAAAATGAATTATCAGTGAACCCCTTTTTTTCCACCTAACACTACCTACTCTGTTTCATGCATACCTGGTATGCCTAATCTAGCTTAAAACTAAGCTACGCGCACTATTTGCAGAATCGATTTTTTATTTTTTAACGAGGTTGGAACTCCGGAATGACCGATTTTGTGTACTGGGCGTCACCCACCAGAGCAACCTATCCGTTACAAAACCAGTCCTCGTGCTTTTTTTGGGCATCTCGACAAAAAAGCGGCTAACACCTCGACAACCCTAGTTCTTAAACTAAGAATAAACAAATTTGTGGGGTGGTGTGACTTACGTTAGATTCAAGTGCAAACCTGAATCAATACTTAATATTGCATCGTCCGTTCTGATGAGGAGATTCCAACACACATTTCTTTACACTCAGTCTGTCGCTTCTCATTATTGTTATTATCATTTCAAGTGATTCTAAACGAGGGAGTGAAAGTTCGACTCTAGAGTTTGGTTTCTTTCGGTAGCTCTTCTGGTCTTCTGAAGAGTGAGTGAAGCAGGAGCAAATTTAGATTTATGATGTATGTATTTTTAAAATTACAAGAATAATGAATTCGTGAAAAAATTTAAGTGGCTCAAACTATGTAGGTTGTTAATATTTTTTTTTTTTTTTTTTTTTTTTTTTTTTGTGGCCGAAAATTTAATTTATTAAACTGTGGTAGATACAAAGTCTGTCCCCCCGGCAGCTCAGTCGTAAAGGTAGCACTCGGTGAATCCAGAGGTCGTGGGTTCGAAACCATCCAGCCGGGACATTACTGTAAAACAAAAGAGTGTAAAACAAACATGTAAAGGTGAACCCTTTTTTTCCACCTAACACTACCTACTCTGTTTCATGCATACCTGGTATGCCTAATCTAACTTAAGACTAAGCTACGCGCACTATTTGCAAGAATCGATTTTTTATTTTTTAACGAGGTTGGAACTCCGGAATGACCGATTTTGTGTACTGGGCGTCACCCACCAGAGCAACCTATCCGTTACAAAACCAGTCCTCGTGCTTTTTTTGGGCATCTCGACAAAAAAGCAGCTAACACCTCGACAACCCTAGTCCTTAAACTAAGAATAAACAAATTTGTGGGGTGGTGTGACTTACGTGAGATTCAAGTGCAAACCTGAATCAATACTTAATATTACATCGTCCGTTCTGATGAGGAGATTCCAACACACATTTCTTTCCAACATTTCTTTTCACTAAGTCCGTCGCTCCTCAGTTTTGTTACTATCATTTCAAGTGATTCTGGACCAGGGAGTGATAACTTGATTGTAGGGTTTGGTTTCTTTCGGTAGCTCTTCTGTTGGCCGGCGGTAGCTCTTCTGAAGAGTGAGTGAAGCAGGAGCAAATTTAGATTTATGATGTATGTATTTTTAAAGTTACAAGACTAATGAATTCGTGAAAAAATTTAAGTGGCTCAAACTATGTAGGTTGTTAAAATTATTATTATTTTTTCTTCTTTCTTATTTTGTGTGGCCGAAAATTTAATTTATTAAACTGCACAAGTGAATGTATTGAAATCCCCTTCACCAGACTGCACGTGTGGCGGCAGGGCAACATGTTTTGCCACTGAGAGTTTCAGCCCTGCATGTATTGTATGTCACAAGCACTGACTGTAAGTAAGAGTAGAGTCTTTTGATGTTAATAGAACAGATTGGTGGCCCTGAAAAGGGCCGTTTTAAGTGAGGATGGAGCAAGTGAGAAGACAAGTTCTTACTTGGAGCTGGTGTATTTGGTCACAGCCTTGGTGCCCTCGGACACGGCGTGCTTGGCCAACTCACCGGGCAGGAGCAGACGTACAGCGGTCTGGATTTCCCGACTGGTGATGGTCGAGCGCTTGTTGTAGTGGGCCAAACGGGATGACTCAGCAGCGATACGCTCGAAAATGTCGTTGACGAAACTGTTCATGATGCTCATGGCCTTGGAGGAGACACCAGTGTCGGGGTGGACCTGCTTCAACACCTTGTAGATGTAGATGGCGTAACTCTCCTTCCTGCGGTGCTTCTTCTTCTTGTCGGACTTGGCGATGTTCTTCTGGGCCTTTCCGGCCTTCTTCACTGCCTTACCACTTGATTTGCCTGCTGCCATTGTAGATGTGCTCTGCTTGAAGGTTCAATAGAGAATGAGAGTTTGGGAGTAAAACGCAATATTTAAAGCAGAAACCTCGTACGTCGAATTTCGATCAACTCACTTGACGGAACTAAAGTGAACAGCTTCTTTGACGGCACGTTTGTATCACAAGAGCTGATATTCCACAAACTTCTATCATTTCGCTGCTTCGTTTGCAAGGAAAACAACACATCTCATCTTCATCATGACTGGCCGTGGTAAAGGAGGAAAAGGACTCGGAAAGGGAGGCGCCAAGCGGCACAGGAAGGTACTCCGTGATAACATCCAGGGAATCACCAAGCCCGCCATTCGCCGTCTCGCACGTCGTGGTGGAGTGAAGCGTATCTCCGGACTCATCTACGAAGAGACCCGTGGTGTTCTGAAGGTGTTCCTCGAGAACGTCATTCGTGATGCTGTCACATACACCGAGCACGCCAAGAGGAAGACTGTCACCGCCATGGATGTCGTCTACGCCCTGAAACGTCAAGGTCGCACCCTGTACGGTTTCGGCGGTTAAGTCCATCACCGTTTACGGTAACTCACACCCACCCCCTCACTTAAAACGGCCCTTTTCAGGGCCACCATGTTTTCACAATAGCAAAAAATAGCTCTTTCACACCACTCGAATGTTGTATGTAAAGTTAGTTGTCGGATATAAAGGTCGAGTCTCAGGTGAGGGAGACAGACACTTGCACAGAAGAAGTAAAAGTAGGTGCGAATCCCGGCCGAGGCCAAGAATCTATAGTTACCTACCTAGCAAACAGTGGTTCCTCCGAATATAAATTGTGTTGTACATACATAATAACAATATACATTATTAACAAATAATATAAGGCACGTGACAATTATAGTACGAAAATGTAGCCATGACGAATATACTATACATTATGTACGTCTTATTTATTTTAAAAAATACACATAATATTATGTTTAGGCAAATATGATGTTAAGTACCTGTAATTATACGTACAATATTTACGTAGAATACAACAAGCCTTGGTTTTACTATTGCACTATGTTACTAACTGCAATAATGATATTTTTTCTTAATGTTAGGAACATGTTTTACTGCGTAGGTAACAACATGACATGGTTATACATTATGATACACTGTATAGGTTTATCAGGACATGTCGATGATAATTATAATAACCCGAATTGCACTGACTCGAGGGCAAGACTTGATTGACATTCGATAGATAGTACAACAACAATTGAGAACACACCGACCGGATGATGGTGGTCTATGCTTGTGGATGAATTTTAAGAGAACAAATTTGGTGGCCCTGAAAAGGGCCGTTTTAAGTGACGGCGTCATAGAGCGGCGCGAGAGAGAGAACTTATGCTTTCTTCTCGGTCTTCTTCGGCAAGAGAACAGCCTGGATGTTGGGCAGGACACCACCTTGGGCGATGGTTACACCGGACAGGAGCTTGTTCAACTCTTCGTCATTACGGATGGCGAGTTGAAGGTGACGGGGGATGATACGGGTCTTCTTGTTGTCACGAGCTGCGTTGCCGGCAAGCTCGAGCACCTCAGCGGCCAAGTATTCCATGACGGCGGCCAGGTACACGGGTGCTCCGGCTCCAACTCTCTCGGCGTAGTTGCCCTTGCGCAGGAGACGATGAATTCTGCCGACGGGGAACTGAAGTCCGGCACGAGATGAACGTGTCTTTGCCTTTGCCTTCGCTTTACCGCCTTTACCTCTGCCTGACATGATGCTGTGATGAGTGAGTGAGGATCGTTTCTGAGTGAAATTCAAACGAGAATTGTGAATTTTGCGGCTGAAACACAGGTTCTGATACAAGCATGCCGTCAACGAAGTGGTTCATACGAAACACACACAACACGGAGACGAGAGAGTACTCCAAGACCAGTAGAATTTCTTCTTTGTGAGATGCAAACGCATGAGAGCGAAAACAGCCTCGTTGACGGAACAAGATCAAGAGAAAATTCTCCTTCAGCGAGGTGGTTCATGTCAGGAGAAGGTTTATCATGAACGTCTTTGTTGACGGCACGCTGTTGTTAGACAAGCAAAACTGAGCGAAAATCGTATCATTCGACTCGAAGCATTTCATCGACATGGCTCGTACCAAGCAGACCGCTCGTAAATCTACCGGAGGAAAGGCCCCGCGTAAGCAGCTGGCCACCAAGGCTGCCCGCAAGAGCGCCCCAGCAACCGGAGGTGTGAAGAAACCCCATCGTTACCGTCCCGGTACAGTGGCTCTCCGTGAGATCCGGCGCTACCAGAAGAGCACGGAGCTCCTGATCCGCAAGCTGCCCTTCCAGCGATTGGTGCGTGAGATTGCCCAGGACTTCAAGACCGACCTGCGTTTCCAGAGCTCAGCAGTCATGGCCCTGCAGGAGGCTAGCGAGGCTTACCTCGTCGGTCTGTTCGAAGACACCAACTTGTGCGCCATTCACGCCAAACGTGTCACCATCATGCCCAAGGACATCCAGCTGGCTCGCAGAATCCGTGGAGAACGTGCCTAAGAAACACTTCTTCCCTCTACTCCCTTTAAAACGGCCCTTTTCAGGGCCACTACTAAATCAAATATGATCTTCCTTTCCGTCGCGTCGTATGTAACGGCTGTGGTGACTATGTAGGAACTGCTCCCTTTCGCTAGGTTAGAGTTCACTCTGGTTTCTTTATTGTGTTAAACGAAGTAGGAGGACTTACTTTCGGGTATAATTTATGATAATAATTACGATGTGGTGTGTCTATGTATTGTGTATTTCTCTATAATAAACTTTCTGCTAGGAATGTTGTGAAAGCAAAACTTGGGTCAGGTGGTCTTTAAAAAAGCAAAAAGATTCGCTTGACCGGTTGAGTGCTCGACCGGTTGGTTGGGTTGTGACGATGGTTTTTTTTTTTTTTACAAGTCCAAAATTTTGGTCCTACAGGGTACCAACTTTGTGTGTACGTGTGTGTGTGTGTGTTTTTTTTTTTTTTTTTTTTTTTTTTTTTTTTTTTTTTATCCCCCCCAACCGTTTTCCTTTATCTCTCTGTTTTGCTCTGTTCATAAAAGAGAATGAATGAAGGCACGGAGGGAAACAAACGATTTTTCTTCAAATACACACACACACACTGCTATTATTTTATTCTCCTTTTACTTTCCTTCTTCTCACCCTTGGATTTTCTTCTTTTTCTATCCTTCTATTTTGGTCTCAGTTATTTTATTTTTCTGTCTCTCTGCTTATCTCGGACTTGATACAATATTCTCTCTCTTGTCACTCTCTCACACTTCTGTTTTTTTTTTTTACTTTCCTTATTTTTTATCGTTCTCGGCCTCTATCTGCTGCTGTCTTCTCTTCTTCCTTGCTTGTTTTTCAATTCTCCTTCTTTTGTGCACTTTTCCGCCTCTAGTTTGTGTTCTTTCTTCTCAATTTCCGCCAAAATACCACTCACGCTTTGAACAAAGTCTTGGTGAGGGTTGCTTCTTATTTCGGTTCATTGCCTCTTTCCAGGTCGCTAATTCGAGTTTGGGCATTGTGTATTGGGGGGAGGGAAGCCATCCACGGAAGGCCGGTACGATTTTCTCGGTTTAAAACAAAAGAGTCATCCTTTTATCGCCCGACTTCGTTTCGTAGCGGATAGCTGAGCGACCGGTGCTACCTATTTCCTCGCGAGTTGATCTCGTTTCGAAGTCAACCGGCAAGCGGTTTAGAGTTTGGAGACAGCCTGATCTGGCTTGGAGGTATGGGTCAGATGTTCGCTTGGACGTGGGCAGTTGCCTTTGTTCTCTCGAACGATACAATGCACTTGAAAAACAATTATTTCCAGAAAATGATCTCGTCACGTGTTGTCTCTCTTCACATTGTGTTCGAGTTTCAGCGCAATCCGGCCATACAGAAAGGATCGGATGAACACAGATTGATAGCTCATACGGTTGAGAAGATGCTCGAAATCGTCCGTCACCACCAGGAGCTATCTATTGGACGCCAGCCGTCGAAACGCAATTTGAGATAAAAACAATTTTGAAACATTCAGTAAACGCGAGTCGTCACTCTTTGAGGGCACGCTTGGATGACATAGACTTTTTTCCTCCACACGGTCATCAAGTTAAGCAACGTCATACAGGCACTGCATAAATCATCTCTAATCTAGGATTAAATCTGTATATAGATAGGAACCTGGTATTGTAAAATTCATGACTTACTGTAAATAAAAACATATCATTATTTTTGAAAAAAAAAAAAAAAAACACACGGTCATCATTTCTCTCGAAACGCTCTTACTGTTCAGATCGCCCGTACCGAAATTCAAGCATCTCCATCATGTCCGACGCAGTCCCAGCAACACCCGTGGCACCCGCCACCGTGGCCGACACACCCAAAGGCAAGGGCAAGAAAGCTTCGGCAACCAAGGCAACGAAGAAACCCAAGGCAGTGCCATCTCACCCACCCACCGCTCAGATGGTCAACAAGGCCATCGCAGACCTCAAGGAGAAGGGTGGCTCTTCTCTGAGTGCCATCAAAAAGTACGTTGGTTCCACGTACAAAGTTGACGCTCAGAAGTTGGCTCCCTTTATCCGCAAGTACCTTGTGTCCGCGGTCGCTGCCGGCAAACTCGTCCAGACCAAAGGCAAAGGAGCATCCGGCTCGTTCAAGCTCGCCACCAAGGAGAAGGCTCCCGCCGTCGCTGCAGCCAAGAAGGAGAAGGCACCCAAGAAAAAGGCCCCCACCGCCGCCGCGAAAGCAAAGAAACCTGCTGCTGCCAAGAAACCCAAGACAGCTGCCGCCAAGAAACCTGCTGCAGCCAAGAAGACCAAAACACCAACCAAGGCCAAACCAACGAAGAAAGTTGCCGCCAAATCTCCGGCCAAGAAAGCTCCCAAGCCAAAGAAGATCGCGGCAAAGAAAGCTGCACCCAAAAAGAAGTAGACTGTCCCTGTCCACCCAGCGGAGCGGCCCGGCGGTGCAAATCGTCACTACTTAAAAAGGCCCTTTTCAGGGCCACCACATTTTCTGCTCATCTCGTGTGCAATGTCACACAACATTATTTTCTTACCGAACCTACCTCTTATCTACCTGCCTACCTACCTACCATTCTTTCTACGTTATTCGCTATCAGACTTTGGCCAAAGGTATCTTAGATATAGTAATGTAATCTATGTTGTAGGGAGAGTAAAGAAGACAAGTTTAAAATAGGTATGATAATAACATTATTGTAGAGAAGGTATGATGCTTGGTTTATTTACTAATACTTGTTTAACACAGAATATTTATTGAGACTCCTATGGTGCCGCCCATCGCCAACATGATAATGAAATCTTGAAACCATGCATACATTGAGTGATCCGATCGTTTTCACCGCGCGCCCCGCCGCCGCATCATGACACGTTATTTATGTGGGTATTTTGCTTTTGTACTTGAACTTTTGTAGGTTATCTTGCTTTTGTCCTGATTTTTAGAAAACCATCCGTTATACTGCTATTCAACATCCGTCCAAATTTTTCAGACTTCCATGACCTTGAGAGCTATAGGATCCATATTATAGAATCCAGTGAGTGGATCTGCTCATTTTCATCGCATCATAATTAACATTTATGTACATAATAATTATGTTGTATCTATCTTGATTTTGTTCTTGGTAAAAAGATTAGCATTATCTCACATATCATATCACCAGCCTCCGTGGCGTAACGGTTGTGACTACTGCCCGTAGTCCAGAGAACCTGCTGAGTTCGATTCCCGGTTGGAGCAGACTTTTCGCACAGAAAATTCTGTTCCCTCCGAACATGTGAGGCAGCCAATTCCGGCCCTACCCAGGCTGGGTGAGGTTAATGTGGGTAGCTGGTACGATTCCCAGCGAATGGAGGGTAAAACCCCTTTCCTGTCTACCTCAAGTCAGGACGTTAAAACCAAATAGAATCGATCGACATGAAAGGAGCCTGGACATTGGATCTGGGCGTACATATAATCTTCTCACCACCGTGATTTAGGTATGAATACATAATTATCTCACTCTCACGGAATCATTATTATCTCACTAGTGGAGTCGAACTCAGATTACCTATTTTAATGAGTGGAATCTGCACATTTTCATCGCATCATAATTAATATTTAGGTACATAATTTGTATCAATCTTGATTTTGTCCTTGATAAAATGATAAATTTTGTCCTCATTTTCATCGCATCGCATAATTGATATTATTTTATGTACATAATAATTGTATCTATCTTGATTTTGTTCTTGGTAAAAAGATTATCATCATCATCATCTCACTAGTGGAATCGAACTCAGATATTTTAGACACCAAATATTGTCGAACTGAGTAAAAATGTTTAGTATCATGTTAATTTGTCACGTTTACCTGGAAAGACAAGGCCCGCCGCTCCTCGGCTCACAAGTAAAATGAATTATCAGTGAACCCCTTTTTTTCCACCTAACACTACCTACTCTGTTTCATGCATACCTGGTATGCCTAATCTAGCTTAAAACTAAGCTACGCGCACTATTTGCAGAATCGATTTTTTATTTTTTAACGAGGTTGGAACTCCGGAATGACCGATTTTGTGTACTGGGCGTCACCCACCAGAGCAACCTATCCGTTACAAAACCAGTCCTCGTGCTTTTTTTGGGCATCTCGACAAAAAAGCGGCTAACACCTCGACAACCCTAGTTCTTAAACTAAGAATAAACAAATTTGTGGGTGGTGTGACTTACGTTAGATTCAAGTGCAAACCTGAATCAATACTTAATATTGCATCGTCCGTTCTGATGAGGAGATTCCAACACACATTTCTTTACACTCAGTCTGTCGCTTCTCATTATTGTTATTATCATTTCAAGTGATTCTAAACGAGGGAGTGAAAGTTCGACTCTAGAGTTTGGTTTCTTTCGGTAGCTCTTCTGGTCTTCTGAAGAGTGAGTGAAGCAGGAGCAAATTTAGATTTATGATGTATGTATTTTTAAAATTACAAGAATAATGAATTCGTGAAAAAATTTAAGTGGCTCAAACTATGTAGGTTGTTAATATTTTTTTTTTTTTTTTTTTTTTTTTTTTTTGTGGCCGAAAATTTAATTTATTAAACTGTGGTAGATACAAAGTCTGTCCCCCGGCAGCTCAGTCGTAAAGGTAGCACTCGGTGAATCCAGAGGTCGTGGGTTCGAAACCATCCAGCCGGGACATTACTGTAAAACAAAAGAGTGTAAAACAAACATGTAAAGGTGAACCCTTTTTTTCCACCTAACACTACCTACTCTGTTTCATGCATACCTGGTATGCCTAATCTAACTTAAGACTAAGCTACGCGCACTATTTGCAAGAATCGATTTTTTATTTTTTAACGAGGTTGGAACTCCGGAATGACCGATTTTGTGTACTGGGCGTCACCCACCAGAGCAACCTATCCGTTACAAAACCAGTCCTCGTGCTTTTTTTGGGCATCTCGACAAAAAAGCAGCTAACACCTCGACAACCCTAGTCCTTAAACTAAGAATAAACAAATTTGTGGGGTGGTGTGACTTACGTGAGATTCAAGTGCAAACCTGAATCAATACTTAATATTACATCGTCCGTTCTGATGAGGAGATTCCAACACACATTTCTTTCCAACATTTCTTTTCACTAAGTCCGTCGCTCCTCAGTTTTGTTACTATCATTTCAAGTGATTCTGGACCAGGGAGTGATAACTTGATTGTAGGGTTTGGTTTCTTTCGGTAGCTCTTCTGTTGGCCGGCGGTAGCTCTTCTGAAGAGTGAGTGAAGCAGGAGCAAATTTAGATTTATGATGTATGTATTTTTAAAGTTACAAGACTAATGAATTCGTGAAAAAATTTAAGTGGCTCAAACTATGTAGGTTGTTAAAATTATTATTATTTTTTCTTCTTCTTATTTTGTGTGGCCGAAAATTTAATTTATTAAACTGCACAAGTGAATGTATTGAAATCCCCTTCACCAGACTGCACGTGTGGCGGCAGGCAACATGTTTTGCCACTGAGAAGTTTCAGCCCTGCATGTATTGTATGTCACAAGCACTGACTGATAAGTAAGAGTAGAGTCTTTTGATGTTAATAGAACAGATTGGTGGCCCTGAAAAGGGCCGTTTTAAGTGAGGATGGAGCAAGTGAGAAGACAAGTTCTTACTTGGAGCTGGTGTATTTGGTCACAGCCTTGGTGCCCTCGGACACGGCGTGCTTGGCCAACTCACCGGGCAGGAGCAGACGTACAGCGGTCTGGATTTCCCGACTGGTGATGGTCGAGCGCTTGTTGTAGTGGGCCAAACGGGATGACTCAGCAGCGATACGCTCGAAAATGTCGTTGACGAAACTGTTCATGATGCTCATGGCCTTGGAGGAGACACCAGTGTCGGGGTGGACCTGCTTCAACACCTTGTAGATGTAGATGGCGTAACTCTCCTTCCTGCGGTGCTTCTTCTTCTTGTCGGACTTGGCGATGTTCTTCTGGGCCTTTCCGGCCTTCTTCACTGCCTTACCACTTGATTTGCCTGCTGCCATTGTAGATGTGCTCTGCTTGAAGGTTCAATAGAGAATGAGAGTTTGGGAGTAAAACGCAATATTTAAAGCAGAAACCTCGTACGTCGAATTTCGATCAACTCACTTGACGGAACTAAAGTGAACAGCTTCTTTGACGGCACGTTTGTATCACAAGAGCTGATATTCCACAAACTTCTATCATTTCGCTGCTTCGTTTGCAAGGAAAACAACACATCTCATCTTCATCATGACTGGCCGTGGTAAAGGAGGAAAAGGACTCGGAAAGGGAGGCGCCAAGCGGCACAGGAAGGTACTCCGTGATAACATCCAGGGAATCACCAAGCCCGCCATTCGCCGTCTCGCACGTCGTGGTGGAGTGAAGCGTATCTCCGGACTCATCTACGAAGAGACCCGTGGTGTTCTGAAGGTGTTCCTCGAGAACGTCATTCGTGATGCTGTCACATACACCGAGCACGCCAAGAGGAAGACTGTCACCGCCATGGATGTCGTCTACGCCCTGAAACGTCAAGGTCGCACCCTGTACGGTTTCGGCGGTTAAGTCCATCACCGTTTACGGTAACTCACACCCACCCCCTCACTTAAAACGGCCCTTTTCAGGGCCACCATGTTTTCACAATAGCAAAAAATAGCTCTTTCACACTCACTCGAATGTATGTATGTAAAGTTAGTTGTCGGATATAAAGGTCGAGTCAGTGAGGGAGACAGACACTTGCACAGAAGAAGTAAAAGTAGGTGCGAATCCCGGCCGAGGCCAAGAATCTATAGTTACCTACCTAGCAAACAGTGATTCCTCCGAATATAAATTGTGTTGTACATACATAATAACAATATACATTATTAACAAATAATATAAGGCACGTGACAATTATAGTACGAAATGGTAGCCCATGAGAAATACTATACATTATGTACGTCTTATTTATTTTAAAAAAATACACATAATATTATGTTTAGGCATAATGATGTGTTAAGTACCTGTAATTATACGTACAATATTTACGTAGAATACAACAAGCCTTGGTTTTACTATTGCACTATGTTACTAACTGCAATAATGATATTTTTTCTTAATGTTAGGAACATGTTTTACTGCGTAGGTAACAACATGACATGGTTATACATTATGATACACTGTATAGGTTTATCAGGACATGTCGATGATAATTATAATAACCCGAATTGCACTGACTCGAGGGCAAGACTTGATTGACATTCGATAGATAGTACAACAACAATTGAGAACACACCGACCGGATGATGGTGGTCTATGCTTGTGGATGAATTTTAAGAGAACAAATTTGGTGGCCCTGAAAAGGGCCGTTTTAAGTGACGGCGTCATAGAGCGGCGCGAGAGAGAGAACTTATGCTTTCTTCTCGGTCTTCTTCGGCAAGAGAACAGCCTGGATGTTGGGCAGGACACCACCTTGGGCGATGGTTACACCGGACAGGAGCTTGTTCAACTCTTCGTCATTACGGATGGCGAGTTGAAGGTGACGGGGGATGATACGGGTCTTCTTGTTGTCACGAGCTGCGTTGCCGGCAAGCTCGAGCACCTCAGCGGCCAAGTATTCCATGACGGCGGCCAGGTACACGGGTGCTCCGGCTCCAACTCTCTCGGCGTAGTTGCCCTTGCGCAGGAGACGATGAATTCTGCCGACGGGGAACTGAAGTCCGGCACGAGATGAACGTGTCTTTGCCTTTGCCTTCGCTTTACCGCCTTTACCTCTGCCTGACATGATGCTGTGATGAGTGAGTGAGGATCGTTTCTGAGTGAAATTCAAACGAGAATTGTGAATTTTGCGCGCTGAAACACAGGTTCTGATACAAGCATGCCGTCAACGAAGTGGTTCATACGAAACACACACAACACGGAGACGAGAGAGTACTCCAAGACCAGTAGAATTTCTTCTTTGTGAGATGCGAAACGCATGAGAGCGAAAACAGCCTCGTTGACGGAACAAGATCAAGAGAAAATTCTCCTTCAGCGAGGTGGTTCATGTCAGGAGAAGGTTTATCATGAACGTCTTTGTTGACGGCACGCTGTTGTTAGACAAGCAAAACTGAGCGAAAATCGTATCATTCGACTCGAAGCATTTCATCGACATGGCTCGTACCAAGCAGACCGCTCGTAAATCTACCGGAGGAAAGGCCCCGCGTAAGCAGCTGGCCACCAAGGCTGCCGCAAGAGCGCCCCAGCAACCGGAGGTGTGAAGAAACCCCATCGTTACCGTCCCGGTACAGTGGCTCTCCGTGAGATCCGTCGCTACCAGAAGAGCACGGAGCTCCTGATCCGCAAGCTGCCCTTCCAGCGATTGGTGCGTGAGATTGCCCAGGACTTCAAGACCGACCTGCGTTTCCAGAGCTCAGCAGTCATGGCCCTGCAGGAGGCTAGCGAGGCTTACCTCGTCGGTCTGTTCGAAGACACCAACTTGTGCGCCATTCACGCCAAACGTGTCACCATCATGCCCAAGGACATCCAGCTGGCTCGCAGAATCCGTGGAGAACGTGCCTAAGAAACACTTCTTCCCTCTACTCCCTTTAAAACGGCCCTTTTCAGGGCCACTACTAAATCAAATATGATCTTCCTTTCCGTCGCGTCGTATGTAACGGCTGTGGTGACTATGTAGGAACTGCTCCCTTTCGCTAGGTTAGAGTTCACTCTGGTTTCTTTATTGTGTTAAACGAAGTAGGAGGACTTACTTTCGGGTATAATTTATGATAATAATTACGATGTGGTGTGTCTATGTATTGTGTATTTCTCTATAATAAACTTTCTGCTAGGAATGTTGTGAAAGCAAAACTTGGGTCAGGTGGTCTTTAAAAAAGCAAAAAGATTCGCTTGACCGGTTGAGTGCTCGACCGGTTGGTTGGGTTGTGACGATGGTTTTTTTTTTTTTTTTTACAAGTCCAAAATTTTGGTCCTACAGGGTACCAACTTTGTGTGTACGTGTGTGTGTGTGTGTTTTTTTTTTTTTTTTTTTTTTTTTTTTTTTTTTTTATCCCCCCCAACCGTTTTCCTTTATCTCTCTGTTTTGCTCTGTTCATAAAAGAGAATGAATGAAGGCACGGAGGGAAACAAACGATTTTTCTTCAAATACACACACACACACTGCTATTATTTTATTCTCCTTTTACTTTCCTTCTTCTCACCCTTGGATTTTCTTCTTTTTCTATCCTTCTATTTTGGTCTCAGTTATTTTATTTTTCTGTCTCTCTGCTTATCTCGGACTTGATACAATATTCTCTCTCTTGTCACTCTCTCACACTTCTGTTTTTTTTTTTACTTTCCTTATTTTTTTATCGTTCTCGGCCTCTATCTGCTGCTGTCTTCTCTTCTTCCTTGCTTGTTTTTCAATTCTCCTTCTTTTGTGCACTTTTCCGCCTCTAGTTTGTGTTCTTTCTTCTCAATTTCCGCCAAAATACCACTCACGCTTTGAACAAAGTCTTGGTGAGGGTTGCTTCTTATTTCGGTTCATTGCCTCTTTCCAGGTCGCTAATTCGAGTTTGGGCATTGTGTATTGGGGGGAGGGAAGCCATCCACGGAAGGCCGGTACGATTTTCTCGGTTTAAAACAAAAGAGTCATCCTTTTATCGCCCGACTTCGTTTCGTAGCGGATAGCTGAGCGACCGGTGCTACCTATTTCCTCGCGAGTTGATCTCGTTTCGAAGTCAACCGGCAAGCGGTTTAGAGTTTGGAGACAGCCTGATCTGGCTTGGAGGTATGGGTCAGATGTTCGCTTGGACGTGGGCAGTTGCCTTTGTTCTCTCGAACGATACAATGCACTTGAAAAACAATTATTTCCAGAAAATGATCTCGTCACGTGTTGTCTCTCTTCACATTGTGTTCGAGTTTCAGCGCAATCCGGCCATACAGAAAGGATCGGATGAACACAGATTGATAGCTCATACGGTTGAGAAGATGCTCGAAATCGTCCGTCACCACCAGGAGCTATCTATTGGACGCCAGCCGTCGAAACGCAATTTGAGATAAAAACAATTTTGAAACATTCAGTAAACGCGAGTCGTCACTCTTTGAGGGCACGCTTGGATGACATAGACTTTTTTCCTCCACACGGTCATCAAGTTAAGCAACGTCATACAGGCACTGCATAAATCATCTCTAATCTAGGATTAAATCTGTATATAGATAGGAACCTGGTATTGTAAAATTCATGACTTACTGTAAATAAAAACATATCATTATTTTTGAAAAAAAAAAAAAAAAAAACACACGGTCATCATTTCTCTCGAAACGCTCTTACTGTTCAGATCGCCCGTACCGAAATTCAAGCATCTCCATCATGTCCGACGCAGTCCCAGCAACACCCGTGGCACCCGCCACCGTGGCCGACACACCCAAAGGCAAGGGCAAGAAAGCTTCGGCAACCAAGGCAACGAAGAAACCCAAGGCAGTGCCATCTCACCCACCCACCGCTCAGATGGTCAACAAGGCCATCGCAGACCTCAAGGAGAAGGGTGGCTCTTCTCTGAGTGCCATCAAAAAGTACGTTGGTTCCACGTACAAAGTTGACGCTCAGAAGTTGGCTCCCTTTATCCGCAAGTACCTTGTGTCCGCGGTCGCTGCCGGCAAACTCGTCCAGACCAAAGGCAAAGGAGCATCCGGCTCGTTCAAGCTCGCCACCAAGGAGAAGGCTCCCGCCGTCGCTGCAGCCAAGAAGGAGAAGGCACCCAAGAAAAAGGCCCCCACCGCCGCCGCGAAAGCAAAGAAACCTGCTGCTGCCAAGAAACCCAAGACAGCTGCCGCCAAGAAACCTGCTGCAGCCAAGAAGACCAAAACACCAACCAAGGCCAAACCAACGAAGAAAGTTGCCGCCAAATCTCCGGCCAAGAAAGCTCCCAAGCCAAAGAAGATCGCGGCAAAGAAAGCTGCACCCAAAAAGAAGTAGACTGTCCCTGTCCACCCAGCGGAGCGGCCCGGCGGTGCAAATCGTCACTACTTAAAAAGGCCCTTTTCAGGGCCACCACATTTTCTGCTCATCTCGTGTGCAATGTCACACAACATTATTTTCTTACCGAACCTACCTCTTATCTACCTGCCTTACCTACCTACCATTCTTTCTACGTTATTCGCTATCAGACTTTGGCCAAAGGTATCTTAGATATAGTAATGTAATCTATGTTGTAGGGAGAGTAAAGAAGACAAGTTTAAAATAGGTATGATAATAACATTATTGTAGAGAAGGTATGATGCTTGGTTTATTTACTAATACTTGTTAACACAGAATATTTATTGAGACTCCTATGGTGCCGCCCATCGCCAACATGATAATGAAATCTTGAAACCATGCATACATTGAGTGATCCGATCGTTTTCACCGCGCCCCCGCCGCCGCATCATGACACGTTATTTATGTGGGTATTTTGCTTTTGTACTTGAACTTTTGTAGGTTATCTTGCTTTTGTCCTGATTGTTTAGACACACCATCCGTATACTGCTATTCAACATCCGTCCAAATTTTTCAGACTTCCATGACCTTGAGAGCTATAGGATCCATATTATAGAATCCAGTGAGTGGATCTGCTCATTTTCATCGCATCATAATTAACATTTATGTACATAATAATTATGTTGTATCTATCTTGATTTTGTTCTTGGTAAAAAGATTAGCATTATCTCACATCATCACCAGCCTCCGTGGCGTAACGGTTGTGACTACTGCCCGTAGTCCAGAGAACCTGATTGTTCGAATTTCCCAGCGTTGAAGGACAGCGGCCCTACCCAGGCTGGGTGAGGTTAATGTGGGTAGCTGGTACGATTCCCAGCGAATGGAGGGTAAAACCCCTTTCCTGTCTACCTCAAGTCAGGACGTTAAAACCAAATAGAATCATCGACATGAAAGGAGCCTGGACATTGGATCTGGGCGTACATATATAATCTTCTCACCACCGTGATTTAGGTATGAATACATAATTATCTCACTCTCACGGAATCATTATTATCTCACTAGTGGAGTCGAACTCAGATTACCTATTTTAATGAGTGGAATCTGCACATTTTCATCCATCATAATTAATATTTAGGTACATAATTTGTATCAATCTTGATTTTGTACCTTGATAAAATGATAAATTTTGTCCTCATTTTCATCGCATCGCATAATTGATATTATTTTATGTACATAATAATTGTATCTATCTTGATTTTGTTCTTGGTAAAAAGATTATCATCATCATCATCTCACTAGTGGAATCGAACTCAGATATTTTAGACACCAAATATTGTCGAACTGAGTAAAAATGTTTAGTATCATGTTAATTTGTCACGTTTACCTGGAAAGACAAGGCCCGCCGCTCCTCGGCTCACAAGTAAAATGAATTATCAGTGAACCCCTTTTTTTCCACCTAACACTACCTACTCTGTTTCATGCATACCTGGTATGCCTAATCTAGCTTAAAACTAAGCTACGCGCACTATTTGCAGAATCGATTTTTTATTTTTTAACGAGGTTGGAACTCCGGAATGACCGATTTTGTGTACTGGGCGTCACCCACCAGAGCAACCTATCCGTTACAAAACCAGTCCTCGTGCTTTTTTTGGGCATCTCGACAAAAAAGCGGCTAACACCTCGACAACCCTAGTTCTTAAACTAAGAATAAACAAATTTGTGGGGTGGTGTGACTTACGTTAGATTCAAGTGCAAACCTGAATCAATACTTAATATTGCATCGTCCGTTCTGATGAGGAGATTCCAACACACATTTCTTTACACTCAGTCTGTCGCTTCTCATTATTGTTATTATCATTTCAAGTGATTCTAAACGAGGGAGTGAAAGTTCGACTCTAGAGTTTGGTTTCTTTCGGTAGCTCTTCTGGTCTTCTGAAGAGTGAGTGAAGCAGGAGCAAATTTAGATTTATGATGTATGTATTTTTAAAATTACAAGAATAATGAATTCGTGAAAAAATTTAAGTGGCTCAAACTATGTAGGTTGTTAATATTTTTTTTTTTTTTTTTTTTTTTTTTTTTTGTGGCCGAAAATTTAATTTATTAAACTGTGGTAGATACAAAGTCTGTCCCCCGGCAGCTCAGTCGTAAAGGTAGCACTCGGTGAATCCAGAGGTCGTGGGTTCGAAACCATCCAGCCGGGACATTACTGTAAAACAAAAGAGTGTAAAACAAACATGTAAAGGTGAACCCTTTTTTTTCCACCTAACACTACCTACTCTGTTTCATGCATACCTGGTATGCCTAATCTAACTTAAGACTAAGCTACGCGCACTATTTGCAGAATCGATTTTTTATTTTTTAACGAGGTTGGAACTCCGGAATGACCGATTTTGTGTACTGGGCGTCACCCACCAGAGCAACCTATCCGTTACAAAACCAGTCCTCGTGCTTTTTTTGGGCATCTCGACAAAAAAGCGCTAACACCTCGACAACCCTAGTCCTTAAACTAAGAATAAACAAATTTGTGGGGTGGTGTGACTTACGTGAGATTCAAGTGCAAACCTGAATCAATACTTAATATTACATCGTCCGTTCTGATGAGGAGATTCAACACACATTTCTTTCCAACATTTCTTTTCACTAAGTCCGTCGCTCCTCAGTTTTGTTACTATCATTTCAAGTGATTCTGGACCAGGGAGTGATAACTTGATTGTAGGGTTTGGTTTCTTTCGGTAGCTCTTCTGTTGGCCGGCGGTAGCTCTTCTGAAGAGTGAGTGAAGCAGGAGCAAATTTAGATTTATGATGTATGTATTTTTAAAGTTACAAGACTAATGAATTCGTGAAAAAATTTAAGTGGCTCAAACTATGTAGGTTGTTAAAATTATTTATTTTTTCTTCTTCTTATTTGTGTGGCCGAAAATTTAATTTATTAAACTGCACAAGTGAATGTATTGAAATCCCTTCACCAGACTGCACGTGTGGCGGCAGCAACATGTTTTGCCACTGAGAAGTTTCAGCCCTGCATGTATTGTATGTCACAAGCACTGACTGTAAGTAAGTAGAGTCTTTTGATGTTAATAGAACAGATTGGTGGCCCTGAAAAGGGCCGTTTTAAGTGAGGATGGAGCAAGTGAGAAGACAAGTTCTTACTTGGAGCTGGTGTATTTGGTCACAGCCTTGGTGCCCTCGGACACGGCGTGCTTGGCCAACTCACCGGGCAGGAGCAGACGTACAGCGGTCTGGATTTCCCGACTGGTGATGGTCGAGCGCTTGTTGTAGTGGGCCAAACGGGATGACTCAGCAGCGATACGCTCGAAAATGTCGTTGACGAAACTGTTCATGATGCTCATGGCCTTGGAGGAGACACCAGTGTCGGGGTGGACCTGCTTCAACACCTTGTAGATGTAGATGGCGTAACTCTCCTTCCTGCGGTGCTTCTTCTTCTTGTCGGACTTGGCGATGTTCTTCTGGCCTTTCCGGCCTTCTTCACTGCCTTACCACTTGATTTGCCTGCTGCCATTGTAGATGTGCTCTGCTTGAAGGTTCAATAGAGAATGAGAGTTTGGGAGTAAAACGCAATATTTAAAGCAGAAACCTCGTACGTCGAATTTCGATCAACTCACTTGACGGAACTAAAGTGAACAGCTTCTTTGACGGCACGTTTGTATCACAAGAGCTGATATTCCACAAACTTCTATCATTTCGCTGCTTCGTTTGCAAGGAAAACAACACATCTCATCTTCATCATGACTGGCCGTGGTAAAGGAGGAAAAGGACTCGGAAAGGGAGGCGCCAAGCGGCACAGGAAGGTACTCCGTGATAACATCCAGGGAATCACCAAGCCCGCCATTCGCCGTCTCGCACGTCGTGGTGGAGTGAAGCGTATCTCCGGACTCATCTACGAAGAGACCCGTGGTGTTCTGAAGGTGTTCCTCGAGAACGTCATTCGTGATGCTGTCACATACACCGAGCACGCCAAGAGGAAGACTGTCACCGCCATGGATGTCGTCTACGCCCTGAAACGTCAAGGTCGCACCCTGTACGGTTTCGGCGGTTAAGTCCATCACCGTTTACGGTAACTCACCCCCACCCCCTCACTTAAAACGGCCCTTTTCAGGGCCACCATGTTTTCACAATAGCAAAAAATAGCTTTCACACTCGCTCGAATGTATGTATGTAAAGTTAGTTGTCGGATATAAAGGTCGAGTCTCAGGTGAGGGAGACAGACACTTGCACAGAAGAAGTAAAAGTAGGTGCGAATCCCGGCCGAGGCCAAGAATCTATAGTTACCTACCTAGCAAACAGTGGTTCCTCCGAATATAAATTGTGTTGTACATACATAACAATATACATTATTAACAAATAATATAAGGCACGTGACAATTATAGTACGAAAATGGTAGCCCCATGAGAACTAATACTATACTATGTACGTCTTATTTATTTTAAAAAATACACATAATATTATGTTTAGGCATATGATGTTAAGTAAGTACCTGTAATTATACGTACAATATTTACGTAGAATACAACAAGCCTTGGTTTTTCCTATTGCACTATGTTACTAACTGCAATAATGATATTATTTTTTCTTAATGTTAGGAACATGTTTTACTGCGTAGGTAACAACATGACATGGTTATACATTATAATACACTGTATAGGTTTATCAGGACATGTCGATGATATTTATAATAACCTGAATTGCACTGACTCGAGTGCAAGACTTGATTGACATTCGATAGTACAACAACAATTGAGAACACACCGACCGGATGATGATAGTCTGGTGGTGGTGGTCTATGCTTGTGGATGAATTTTAAGAGAACAAATTTGGTGGCCCTGAAAAGGGCCGTTTTAAGTGACGGCGTCATAGAGCGGCGCGAGAGAGAGAACTTATGCTTTCTTCTCGGTCTTCTTCGGCAAGAGAACAGCCTGGATGTTGGGCAGGACACCACCTTGGGCGATGGTTACACCGGACAGGAGCTTGTTCAACTCTTCGTCGTTACGGATGGCGAGTTGAAGGTGACGGGGGATGATACGGGTCTTCTTGTTGTCACGAGCTGCGTTGCCGGCAAGCTCGAGCACCTCAGCGGCCAAGTATTCCATGACGGCGGCCAGGTACACGGGTGCTCCGGCTCCAACTCTCTCGGCGTAGTTGCCCTTGCGCAGGAGACGATGAATTCTGCCGACGGGGAACTGAAGTCCGGCACGAGATGAACGTGTCTTTGCCTTTGCCTTCGCTTTACCGCCTTTACCTCTGCCTGACATGATGCTGTGATGAGTGAGTGAGGATCGTTTCTGAGTGAAATTCAAACGAGAATTGTGAATTTTGCGGCTGAAACACAGGTTCTGATACAAGCATGCCGTCAACGAAGTGGTTCATACGAAAACACACACAACACAGAGACGAGAGAGTACTCCAAGACCAGTAGAATTTCTTCTTTGTGAGATGCGAACGCATGAGAGCGAAAACAGCCTCGTTGACGGAACAAGATCAAGAGAAAATTCTCCTTCAGCGAGGTGGTTCATGTCAGGAGAAGGTTTATCATGAACGTCTTTGTTGACGGCACGCTGTTGTTAGACAAGCAAAACTGAGCGAAAATCGTATCATTCGACTCGAAGCATTTCATCGACATGGCTCGTACCAAGCAGACCGCTCGTAAATCTACCGGAGGAAAGGCCCCGCGTAAGCAGCTGGCCACCAAGGCTGCCCGCAAGAGCGCCCCAGCAACCGGAGGTGTGAAGAAACCCCATCGTTACCGTCCCGGTACAGTGGCTCTCCGTGAGATCCGGCGCTACCAGAAGAGCACGGAGCTCCTGATCCGCAAGCTGCCCTTCCAGCGATTGGTGCGTGAGATTGCCCAGGACTTCAAGACCGACCTGCGTTTCCAGAGCTCAGCAGTCATGGCCCTGCAGGAGGCTAGCGAGGCTTACCTCGTCGGTCTGTTCGAAGACACCAACTTGTGCGCCATTCACGCCAAACGTGTCACCATCATGCCCAAGGACATCCAGCTGGCTCGCAGAATCCGTGGAGAACGTGCCTAAGAAACACTTCTTCCCTCTACTCCCTTTAAAACGGCCCTTTTCAGGGCCACTACTAAATCAAATATGATCTTCCTTTCCGTCGCGTCGTATGTAACGGCTGTGGTGACTATGTAGGAACTGCTCCCTTTCGCTAGGTTAGAGTTCACTCTGGTTTCTTTATTGTGTTAAACGAAGTAGGAGGACTTACTTTCGGGTATAATTTATGATAATAATTACGATGTGGTGTGTCTATGTATTGTGTATTTCTCTATAATAAACTTTCTGCTAGGAATGTTGTGAAAGCAAAACTTGGGTCAGGTGGTCTTTAAAAAAGCAAAAAGATTCGCTTGACCGGTTGAGTGCTCGACCGGTTGGTTGGGTTGTGACGATGGTTTTTTTTTTTTTTTACAAGTCCAAAATTTTGGTCCTACAGGGTACCAACTTTGTGTGTACGTGTGTGTGTGTGTGTTTTTTTTTTTTTTTTTTTTTTTTTTTTTTTTTTTTATCCCCCCCAACCGTTTTCCTTTATCTCTCTGTTTTGCTCTGTTCATAAAAGAGAATGAATGAAGGCACGGAGGGAAACAAACGATTTTTCTTCAAATACACACACACACACTGCTATTATTTTATTCTCCTTTTACTTTCCTTCTTCTCACCCTTGGATTTTCTTCTTTTTCTATCCTTCTATTTTGGTCTCAGTTATTTTATTTTTCTGTCTCTCTGCTTATCTCGGACTTGATACAATATTCTCTCTCTTGTCACTCTCTCACACTTCTGTTTTTTTTTTTACTTTCCTTATTTTTTATCGTTCTCGGCCTCTATCTGCTGCTGTCTTCTCTTCTTCCTTGCTTGTTTTTCAATTCTCCTTCTTTTGTGCACTTTTCCGCCTCTAGTTTGTGTTCTTTCTTCTCAATTTCCGCCAAAATACCACTCACGCTTTGAACAAAGTCTTGGTGAGGGTTGCTTCTTATTTCGGTTCATTGCCTCTTTCCAGGTCGCTAATTCGAGTTTGGGCATTGTGTATTGGGGGGAGGGAAGCCATCCACGGAAGGCCGGTACGATTTTCTCGGTTTAAAACAAAAGAGTCATCCTTTTATCGCCCGACTTCGTTTCGTAGCGGATAGCTGAGCGACCGGTGCTACCTATTTCCTCGCGAGTTGATCTCGTTTCGAAGTCAACCGGCAAGCGGTTTAGAGTTTGGAGACAGCCTGATCTGGCTTGGAGGTATGGGTCAGATGTTCGCTTGGACGTGGGCAGTTGCCTTTGTTCTCTCGAACGATACAATGCACTTGAAAAACAATTATTTCCAGAAAATGATCTCGTCACGTGTTGTCTCTCTTCACATTGTGTTCGAGTTTCAGCGCAATCCGGCCATACAGAAAGGATCGGATGAACACAGATTGATAGCTCATACGGTTGAGAAGATGCTCGAAATCGTCCGTCACCACCAGGAGCTATCTATTGGACGCCAGCCGTCGAAACGCAATTTGAGATAAAAACAATTTTGAAACATTCAGTAAACGCGAGTCGTCACTCTTTGAGGGCACGCTTGGATGACATAGACTTTTTTCCTCCACACGGTCATCAAGTTAAGCAACGTCATACAGGCACTGCATAAATCATCTCTAATCTAGGATTAAATCTGTATATAGATAGGAACCTGGTATTGTAAAATTCATGACTTACTGTAAATAAAAACATATCATTATTTTTGAAAAAAAAAAAAAAAAAACACACGGTCATCATTTCTCTCGAAACGCTCTTACTGTTCAGATCGCCCGTACCGAAATTCAAGCATCTCCATCATGTCCGACGCAGTCCCAGCAACACCCGTGGCACCCGCCACCGTGGCCGACACACCCAAAGGCAAGGGCAAGAAAGCTTCGGCAACCAAGGCAACGAAGAAACCCAAGGCAGTGCCATCTCACCCACCCACCGCTCAGATGGTCAACAAGGCCATCGCAGACCTCAAGGAGAAGGGTGGCTCTTCTCTGAGTGCCATCAAAAAGTACGTTGGTTCCACGTACAAAGTTGACGCTCAGAAGTTGGCTCCCTTTATCCGCAAGTACCTTGTGTCCGCGGTCGCTGCCGGCAAACTCGTCCAGACCAAAGGCAAAGGAGCATCCGGCTCGTTCAAGCTCGCCACCAAGGAGAAGGCTCCCGCCGTCGCTGCAGCCAAGAAGGAGAAGGCACCCAAGAAAAAGGCCCCCACCGCCGCCGAGCAGAAACCTGTGTAGGAATTTCGATCAATTTCACTTGACGGAACTAAGTGAACAGCTTCTTTGACGGCACGTTTGTATCACAAGTGATTTTCCACAAACTTTATCATTTCGCTGCTTCGTTTGCAAGGGAAAAACAACACATCTCATCTTCATCTAAACGGGCCCGTGGTAAAGGAGGAAAAGGGGACTCGGAAAGGGAGGCCCCAAGCGGCACAGGAAGGTACTCCGTGATAACATCCAGGGAATCCCCAAGCCGCCATTCGCCGTCTCGCACGTCGTGGTGGAGTGAAGGTATCCCCGGACTATCTACGAAGGACCGTGGTGTTTGAAGGTGTTCTCGAGAACGTCATTTCGTGATGCTGTCACATACACCGAGCACGCCAAGAGGAAGACTGTCACCGCCATGGATGTGTCTACGCCCTGAAACGTCAAGGTCGACCCTGTACGGTTTCGGCGGTTAAGTCCATCACCGTTTAACGGTAACTCACACCCACCCCCTCACTTAAAACGGCCCTTTTCAGGGCCACCATGTTTTCACAATAGCAAAAAATAGCTTTTCACACTCACTCGAATGTATGTATGTAAAGTTAGTTGTCGGATAAAAAGGGTGGTTCAGTGGGGGGAGACAGACACTTGCACAGAAAGAATAAAAGTAGGTGCGAATCCGGCGGAGGCCAGAATCTATAGTTACCTACCTGCAAAAGTGTTCCTCCGAAATTAAATTGTGTTGTACAACATAATAACAATATACATTATTAAAAAATAATATAAGGCACGTGACAATTATAGAAACGAAAGGTACCCCATGAGAACTAATATATACATTATGTACGTCTTATTTATTTAAAAAAATACACATAATATTATGTTTAGGCATATGATGGTTAATGTACCTGTAATTATACGTACATATTTACGTAGGGTTTCAACAAGCCTTGGTTTTTCCTATTGCACTATGTTTTTCTAACTGCAATAATGATATTATTTTTTCTTAATGTTAGGAATGTTTTATGCGTAGGTAACAACATGACATGGTTATACATTATAATACCTGTATAGGTTTATCCAGGACATGTCGATGATTTTTTAATAACCGAATTGCACTGGGCTCGAGGGCAAGACTTGATTGACAATTCGTAATAGTACAACAACAATTGAGAACACACGACCGGATGTTGGTGGTCTATGCTTGTGGATGAATTTTAAGGGGAACAAAAATTTTGGGGGCCCTGAAAGGGCCGTTTTAAGTGACGGCGTCATAGAGCGGCGCGAGAGAGAGAACTTATGCTTTCTTTCGGTCTTCTTCGGCAAAGAGAACAGCCTGGATGTTGGGCAGGGGCACCACCTTGGGGGGATGGTTACCACGGACAGGAGCTTGTTAAAATCTTCGTCATTACGGAAGGCGAGTTGGAAGGTGCGGGGGATGATACGGGTCTTCTTGTTGTCACGAGCTGCGGGTTTCCGGCAAGCTCGAGCACCTCAGCGGCCAAGTATTCCATGACGGCGGCCAGGTTTCAGGGTGTCCGGCTCCAACCCCTTCGGCGTAGTTGCCCCTTTCGCAGGGGACGATGAATTCTTTCCGACGGGGGGAAATGAAGTCCCGGGACGAGATGAAGTGGGTTTTTCCTTTGCCTTCGCTTTACCGCCCTTTTCCCCTGCCTGACATGATGCTGTGATGAGTGAGTTTAGGATCGTTTCTGAGTGAAATTCAAACGAGAATTGTGAATTTTGGGCTGAAACACAGGTTCTGATACAAGCATGCGTCAACGAAGTGGTTCATACGAAACCCACACAAAAACACGGAGACGAGAAGGAGTATCCAAGACCAGTAGAAATTTCTTCTTTGTGAGATGCAACGCATGAGAGCAAAAAACGGGCTCGTTGACGGAACAAGATCAAAAGAAAATTTCCTTCAGCGAGGTGGTTCATGTCAGGAGAAGGTTTATCATGAACGTCTTTGTTTGACGGCACGCTGTTGTTAGACAAGCAAAACTGAGCGAAAATCGTTTTCATTCGACTCGAAGCATTTCATCGACATGGTCGTACCAAGCAGACCGCTCGTAAATCAGGAAAAGGAAAAAGGCCCGCGTAAGCAGCTGGCCACCAAGGCTGCCCGCAAGAGCGCCCAGCAACCGGAGGGTGTGGGAAAAAACCCCTTGTTACCGTCCCCGGGACAGTGGCTTCCGTGAGATCCGTCGCTACCAGAAGAGCACGGAGCTCTGATCCGCAAGCTGCCCTTCCAGCGATTGGTGCGTGAGATTGCCGGACTTCAAGACCGACCTGCGTTTCCCGAGCTCAGCAGTCCCTGGCCCTGCAGGAGGCTAGCGGGCTTACCTCGTCGGTCTGTTCGAAGCACCAAACTTGGCGCCATTCACGCAAACGTGTCACCATCCATGCCCAAGGACATCCAGCTGGCTCGCAGAATCCGGGAGAAAGTGCCTAAGAAACACTTCTTCCCTCTACTCCTTTAAACGGCCCTTTTCGGGCCACTACTAAATCAATATGATCTTCCTTTCCGTGCGTGTATGTTTAAAGGCTGTTTTGGTGTCTAGTAGGGGCTGCTCCTTTCGTAGGTTAGAGTTCACTTGGTTTCTTTATTGTGTTAACGAAGTAGGAGGACTTACTTTCGGGTATAATATTTATGATATTTAATTACGATGTGGTTTTGTTATGTATTGTGTATTTCTTACAAAAAATTTTGCTGGGGAAAGTTGTGGGAAAACAAAACTTGGGTAGGTGGTCTTTAAAAAGCAAAAAGATTCGCTTGACCGGTTGAGTGCTCGACGGTTTGTTGGGGTTGTGACGATGTTTTTTTTTTTTTTTTACAAGTCCAAAATTTTGGTCCCAAGGGTACCAACTTTGTGTTTTTTTTTTTT
>JAMCCL010000175.1:0-61277 GCA_024516035.1 Bactericera cockerelli
AAAAAATGTTCAAAAGAAAGAAAATAAGAATTTATAAAGGACTTACTTACTCTTACTCTACTGATTATTTGGAGTAGAATCCATTCGCTGGATTTCGAACAAAACCTGTGAATGGCTTTTTCATTGAAGTCAGAATCAAATATGTATGTTTGAAATCATTTTTTGTAAAATGAAAACAAAGAAAACATATTCTTAATAAGATGTAAACTGAATTGATTTTGTTTTTCCATACCTGCTTTGAAATGTAATTACCTAATTCCTATATGATAAAAAAAAAACAATACTTTCTATACATTTTTAACTAAGTAAAAATATACATATTTAACTTTAAAGAGAATGAATTGATAATTCTAATTTAATTTTAATATCCTTTCTAAGAAGTTTCAAACCCAACTTAAATTGATTGCACAAATTTAATCTTAAAATGAATTCAAAATTAAGGATAAAATAAATGTTATAATTATAGACCGATATGTTTACAAAAATTTGGGTAAAATAAACTGTTAGGTAAATTCAATGATTAATTGTTATTTGTTACACTGTACTTTAAATCATTAAATAAATTGTAACCGATTATTAATTAATTTTCAAAACAAAAACACGTGAAGTTATTAACATAAATTACGCGGAACGGAACGAAAGGGCATAAGACCGAACGAGAGTAACGAGACCTTTAACTAGTTGTCTTGTTCCTTCTTCGCTTCTTCCTTCCGACTTCCCCTCTCCTCATGAACGGAAATCTAAAAATAACTTGCATTTTTCTACTACATAGCTCTAGGCCTCTGAAGTCAATCAGAATTATCAGAAATTTTTCAGCGGACACTATTTGCCTCCTTCTCGTCTCCCCCGAGACCAAACCGCTGTGCGGGTTGGTTTTGGTTTGGTTGCTCCATGCCTTCTCTTTCAATAAGGCATGAGCAGAGAAAAGAGAAATGCTCTACGGAGCGCGGCAGCGTTCCGCACGGAGAAGCCAAGAAGTAAGAAGCGCGTTAGATATAGCTCCATGAAGTTGGCTCGCCCCTAAAACCAATATGAAAGCTTTATTAGTCAAAAGTTTATATTTTTTATGTTCTCTACAATCAAGCTTGGCTAAGGTTTATCTAATTAGGTACCTAGTTTTTATTTAGCATGATTTTTTTTATCATAATGATAATTTTTATGAATTTTTGTTCGAAATATGCGTAATGATTTTCATTCACTACAAGCTAGAGAGACATGAAAAAAAAACTTTTCTTTCCTTTTCGTCTGGGGGTGCTGGAGTTCCGCAGCTCCTTAGCACCGGCCGTCCCTGCAGGATTCTATGGACGCCCAGATCCAACGCAAGATCTATCTCCTTTCATGTCCATATGAATGAATGTCAATGTATTTTATATATAGTTTTTTTTTTGAAATCGTATTGAAGGATTTTTATACAGGGTCTTCATAAAGTCTCACCCAGGCTTAGGTTTCTCAAAAACGACTCAGAATATCAAAAACGCAAAAACCCGTATTCCTTTATATTTAGGGGGATTGATTTTCAGCCCAAAAATTTTTGCCTACACGGCCCCAGTCAGGCTGGGCATGGACCAACTTTAAAATCTTAAATAGAATGGTATGTCTTGTGGCATATTGTTTTAAAGGTCTTATTGAGAGAAGTTCATTACAATAAATTTCAGTGTGCTACGACTTACTGTTCTTGAGATACAGGGTCGGACGTCCTGCGTAATATCCCTATATTTTGACCTATAACTCGTTAACCGTAAATTATGGAGAAAATTTTTCTTGATAATAATAACTCCTTATAGCAAGAACTTTCGAACAAGTTAAAATTTGATTTGTTTTTTTCGTTAATTTTTTTTCGACTGTTCGTCCGGCTGGCTGACGAAACCGACCAGAAACTAACATCAACAGAGTATGTCGAGTTATAACTTGTTCGAAAAGTCTCATCATAAGGAGTTATTATTAACAAGAAAAATTTTCTCCATAATTTACGGTTATCGAATTATAGGTCAAAATATATGGATATTACGCAGGACGTCCGACCCTGTATCTCGAGAACGATAAGTCGTAGCACACTGAAATTTATTGTAATGAACTTCTCTCAATAAGACCTTTAAAACAATATGCCACAAGACATACCATTCTATTTAAGATTTTAAAGTTGGTCCATGCCCAGCCTGACTGGGGCCGTTTAGGCAAAAAATTTTTGGCTGAAAATCAATCCCCCTAAATATAAAGGAATACGGGTTTTTGCGTTTTTTGATATTCTGAGTCGTTTTTGAGAAACCTAGGCCTGGGTGAGACTTTATGAAGACCCTGTATATTAAGTTGAAATCAACTGGTTAATAATGAACTATTTTTTTTGCATTGGTTATTCTCCTTATCATGGGAATTTGCCATACAGCCAAATAATGAAATAAAGATATTGTGAAGTAAAAACATCATCATACACGACATGCTCCAGCCAGCATCGATGGCTAAAGTGAAGCAACGACCAGCAGTGTTAGGACTTGAAGGGTGACCATTTAAATTTTAGTCCTGGTACTTTGTCGCAGCGAGGACAGTCGGCTCTCGGCCTGGTGATCCTTTTTAGAGGATATGTAATGGTCAGCTCAATACTTTTTACTTTTTTTTTCTTCTTTTTTTCGTTCCTTTTTTGTTGTTGTTGTACTGTTGCATTTGTTGTAATGCAAAAAGTATTGTTTTTTTTCGGTCGGTTTTTTCGAAATCGAGCTGATAACACTTCTGGACGAATCCATTGTTTTAATTGGAGCCTGTGAAAGGCTTTCCTACCCTCAAAGAAACCCCCATTTTTCAGGTATTTGGAGTTTCAGCCCGTAACTGATGTAGATTACTTAAGGGAGCTCAATAGTGTTTAAATGAAGTTCCCTTTATATACAGGGTGTTCCATTATGCAGGACACACTCAAATATCTCCCGATGAAACTCCCGATGTTGGACGATGCCGAAATGCCCAAACCATCACTGAAACTATTATGTATGTATGTGTGTATGGATGGTCTTTATACAAATCCACACCTCTATACAAATGTGTGAATGTGTGTATGGTGTGATGTGTGTGCGTTTTGTGTGTTTGATGGGCTGGGGAAGCGGGGGTGTAACCCACTACTAGTAGTATAAAATTACAACATCTTATAAGTAGGTAATAGAAAGTAAAAAGGAGAGCGATCTACTTTTTTTATGTATAACGCACAAGTTTTTTTTTCAATGTAATTTGAAAGAAGTTGATTATAAATTTTCTTAGTGTTTCAATTTCAATCATATGATGTTGTACTTCCATTCTCTCTTTTTTAATGCATAAGTTTATTCAATGTTTTCTAATTTGAAAGAAATGTTGACCTTTTTCCCCCTTTCTCTCTAGAATACTACCATAGTGTCACAAATTTGAGACATTTGCAGCCTTTTTTGGAAGGACCTTCTGCCTTGATCTGAGTCACTTGCATCCATCTAGGACCCTTTTTTTTATCACAAAAAGGTTTTATTAAAGTTGTAATTTTTGGTACACTTACCGTCACTAACATATTTGTGGCTTATTATGTTTCCAACAGAAAAAACTACAAACTTTTTTACAAAAGCCTCGAAACGTAGTATCTTTTTAATATGTTTCGAAGGTTCTAGAATAAAAACAGTGGCTTGCACGCACGGTTCGATAGCTCGTGAGGAAAAATGAGTAGCTCTATTTGTGAATAGGGACCAGAGAAAGCACGACGACAAGGAAAACCATGTATGTACAAATGTACATACAATCATATTATGTATCAGTACATTGTTAATTATTAGAAAAAAAGGCTTGATACAAAAGCCTAAATGTAGGTATATTCATTTCGTGAAGTTGAAATAATTAATTATCTCTTGAAGTTCAAAGAATGATTACATCATTGATAAATTATTCGCGTGTATCTTGGGTACCATTCCAAGTGGTATAGTATGATTTCTTTGGGGTGAAGAACTAAGGGCGGAATGAATAGACAATCTATCACTCAAGTCATTGCTAAGCGTCGGTTTTCCCTATCTTACATAGTGCGCAATCCGTGACTAGTGTCACAGAGGTATTACAAAAACGTCTATTAATTTCGGCCTAAAACTCGTAAAGTGTGATTTTTCCTCTACAATATTGGTGTGGGTAGCGCAGCATTACTAAGAGCCTCCTTACTTTTCGAATTAGTTTACGGGGTACGAAATATTATTACATTGAAAAGTCGTAGAGTAGGCTAGTGGCGACAATACGATATTGATATTGGAATATGATGGTTGGTTTGAGATAGATGATGATTACTCTGTGTATTTTTTTAAAAAAAAAATAGGATTATTTAACAAATAAAATATGAATATATAATGTGATGCAATAGCATTAGTTCTCGTAATGTCGATGCTACCCACTAAAAATTGTGACATAATAACACAAATAACTAGCTCTTTTTTTTTAAATGAAACCCTTATAAACTCTTATCATACTATACTCTTCACCCAAGGTTTGGGTGGAATAGATTGCCATAGGCAATAACCCCGCCCTTTAGTTAGGACATATAATTATGTTTTTATACAGGGTGGACCAAAAAAACGTTTACACCCGTTAATGGTAGATTACTGACGACATTTCTAGGACGGATCTGCAATCCGTTTTTTCGGATTCGCCTTTATAACTGTACAAAGTGATTTTTTGCAACTTTCTGAAAAAGTCCGACTTTGGCTTATTCTTCAGGTCAGAACTTTTTTCCTGTTTAAGATGAGTTGATTCTGAACATTTCTGCAGAAAGCCAACAAAATTTCGATGTTTCTAGCTACACTACTTTGTTTTTTACGGTTTGGTTTGGCATCTTTTTTGACACCTGAATAGAAAAAAAATTCTCATGTAAATTTTTTACACTTTGAAACACTCAAGATTTGCCCGAGCAAATTTTGGCACAGACATGGGCAAGTTTGATAAAAGTTGGCGGCCAACCCAAGGATGCTAAAAAATAATTTTACGATTTTTTATCACGTGATCTTCTGGGTAAACAAACCAGGTAAGTCTCAAAAAATGATGTTCAAAATCTTAAAAGTGTTGACCGTGTAGGGTCGTCTTGTACTCAAAGAGTAATTAGCTATTTATGTCTGATAATTATTTTCCTTGGAATTAATTAAAGGCCAGTCAAATGAATGATTGTTTGTTTCTCGATGATAGTTTTCAAGCATATTTTTCTGCATTCTATGAAATATTATCTTTACATTTCTTGAGTTTTTTTTAGTACAAGTTACATTATTATAATTCGGATGCTGAAATGGCAGATACGCATTTAGCATATGGAGTTGCCAACAGGAACAATTGGGATCACGTGAAAAACATAGTTTACGAAATCTGGTAGCAAGAATCCTGTTGGCATTCGATGACCTGACAGAAAAACCTGGGACCTTCCGCAACATTCGACGGAACATGATGAAGAGGTTCAACCTTTGCATCCAGGAAGTTGGACGCCACTTCCAACAGTTCCTCTAAGGGAATTTAGAAAGGAGAGAGAGAGAGAGAGAAAGACAAGAAGGTAGAGGGACAGAACTACGGTACTAAAGTCACCATTGGTTTCAAAAAATTGTGTGAGGAGAATCCTTATTGTGTACTATGGCTAAATAAAAAATGGCAACAGTCTTTTTTATTTTGTAGTCATGAATTTTTTGCTGGCTCTGGCGTTCGGACCGGGTGGACTAACTTACCACTGAGCTAATCGTGCGCGCCTAATCGTTTCTCATTGAACATACTAACACAAAATGTTTTTTTAAATACCTTTTTGTTTATATCAAAATAAGTATAAAACATAATAAAGACTGCAAAAGTTTATTAATTTTACAAAATAATATCTTGTTTTTTTCAAGACTTCTATTAAGAGTTGGCAATCGGTAAATATTTGTTATTTAATTAGTATTGTTTATGATAGAAGAACCTACCTACATATTTACCTGCATTTATTTCATAAACTCTATTTTCGTTTGGAAAATTCGCTAGTTTTTTTTTTTTCTCTCGTAGGCAAGCATAAGAAAAACCATCCTTACATTATCAAGGCAGTCTCTCAGGGGCTTACATGAATAATAATTATGTGTATTGTGATACCAATAGTATCTGATATAACTCAATTTACAGATGGTATTACCCCCAAAAAAACCATAAGTTGTTGGTGTTACAACAGGTCAGATACAGGTATGAATAAAATATTCCATCAGATTTTTTTGATAATTATAATAATATTGACCGCCGAGTATTGAACCTCGGTCATGCGACTAACACTCTTAGCATTACCACATCTAGCTAACACCACTGACAATCTGAGAAGCACGAAATTTATCATTTGAATTTTCCTAAACTGGCTGATGAGACCGCGGTATTCAAAAAAAGCAATGTAAACAACGCAAGACGCCCTTACACAGTCTACAGTTAGAAAACTCTTAGGATTTTTGAAGAGTTTTTGGCAAACATCTAATAATTTTTCCCAGAAGATCACGTGATAAAAAATCGTAAAATTATTTTTTAGCATCCTCGGGGCGGCCGCCAACTTTTATCAAACTTGCCATGTCTGTGCCAAAATTTGTTCGGACAAATGTCGAGTGTTTTATTTAGTAAAAAAGTTTTTTTGGGTGTTTTTTTTCTGTTCAGGTGTAAAAAATATGACAAACCAAATCGTAAAAAACAAAGTAGTGTAGCTAGAAACATCGAAATTTTGTTGGCTTTCTGCAAAATTGTTCAGAATCAACTCATCTTAAACAGGAAAAAAAGTACTGACCTGAAGAATAAGCCAAAGTCGGGCTTTTTCGGAAAGTTGCAAAAAATCACTTTGTGCAGTTACGAAGGCGAATCCGAAAAAACGGATTGCAGATCCGGCCTGGAAATGTCGTCAGTAATCTACCATTAACGGGTGTAAACGTTTTTTTTGGTCCACCCTGTATATATTTTATTCTTTTTCATTTTTTTTTTTTTTTTTTTGTATATATTATATTGTTTCGATTTTTTCATTGTTAAAATTATTATTTGTACATATGTACATAATGTCCATCTATATCTAATAAAGTGTTGTATAATAATAATAAAACCCATGTTCCCATGTCCTAGGTTTCTACTCGTGGCGCAACACGCAGAAGGGCTCCTGGTTCATGCAAGCCCTCTGCAAGGAACTGAACGCCGCCTGCTACACCCAGGACCTGCTCACCATCCTCACCTCTGTGGTCCGGGCGGTGGCTTTCGACTTCGAATCCAACGTCCCCGACAGCAGCGAGATGCACGCCAAGAAGCAGATCCCTTGCTTCACCTCCATGCTCACGCGACTGGTCCAGTTTGAGCCGCCCCAGACGAAAGCCACGTCCAAAGGAACCTGACCACCTGACCAGGAGGCCAGACCCTTCAATGGAAATATTTTTCGAACCACCTCACACAAGAACGAAAGCAACTTTGACACCCCCGGATGGTCTTGGGTTCAACGAAGTTTAGTTAGAATCAATCCACCCCAGACAAAAACCACGTCGAAAGGAACCTTTCAATGGAAATATTTCGAACCACCTCACACAATAACGAAAGCAATTTTGACACTAGGATGGTCTCGGGTTCAAAGATGATTAGTTTCAATTTTCTTTTGTTGACAAAACCCTAATTTAATAAAAAGAAAATGCTCAGGAGGTTTTGAAACGTGCAGAAATATGAAAAAATTGAAATCAGAGCAAAAGAAATGTTTTTTTATGGATATATTTCGAACCACCTCACACAATAACGAAAGCAACTTTTACACCCGGATGGTCTCGGGTTCAAAGAAGTTTAGTCAGAATCAATTTTTTTTTTTTTTTTCTTTTTTTGTAGCCAGCGTCGATGGCATGTTGAATACACCGGTTCCCTTCAGAACACCGAAGTTAAGCGACATCCAGCGAGGTTAAGACTTGGATGGGTGACCATTCAAATTCTAATTCTCGTGACGCTGGCTTTTCCCGGCCCCACTCAGGCTGGGTGAGGTCAATGTGAGTAGCAGGTTTGTGAGTTTCCTGCGAATGGAGGGTAAAACCCCCGTCGTGATATGACCATGGCAGTTGAAAGCGACGTTAAACCCCACTTAAAAAAAAAAAAATTCTTTTGTTGACAAAACCGTAATTTAAAAAGAAAATGCTCGGGAGGTTTTGAAACGTGCAGAAATATGAAAAATTGAAATCGGAGCGAAAGAATTTTTTATTTTTTTTTAATGTTTTATTTTTTACGAAATCAATATGTACTTCCTTTTCTAATAATAGAATAAATAGGAGGTAATATTTGATCTGTTGTTGCCATCAGATTTCTGCTCGTGCTTGTGATAATAAACCAATCTCACGCTGCTCATCTCCCTGAATCTCAAATTTTACATAAATCTCAAATTTAAATTCTTACGAATCTCTAAAGGTCAAAGCTATGGACTAATAATGGACCTGATCCCTTGCTTTTAAAAGGCATTTTGCATTTGCCTTAATGTGAAATTAGAATGTGCCTCATTTAAATTTAGGTAATAAGGGCTCAATTATTTGTGCATTTTTTTTTTTTTTTTTTTTTTTTTTTTTTTAATTAAATTTATGGTGCATTTATTTTTCATTTTATTTGTATTTTAGCTGTAATGTGAATTTATTAATGCATTTACCAGAAGCCTAAATATTATGGACTTCATTGTCCTATGTATTATTGTATTGGATACCTAGTGTATTGTTCGATTTAAATTTTGTGGTCCCTGTTATTATTGAGTCTACTTATGAATCTCTGTTTAATTTTTTCAGTTATTTATAGATTTTTTATATAGTATTTTTGTCTATTTTTCCTATAGAATAAAACGTATTAAATATTTGGTATTTTAGGATTACCTACCAATCCAACCTAAAATTGAAGTAATTGTGAACTTTAGAATATATTATGTAAAAAACGGTTTAAGACTGAGAATAATTTTGCAATGTTTGTACCTATTAGAGAATTTAGATCAGGTTTAACAGTAATTTCCTTACGTTAGTGTGGTGAAAGAACGTAGAACAAAATAACCAGTCCATGATGTTACTGTGGTCCGCTACACCAAAATAATTGTTATGGTGTTTTCTAGCTGGGTCAGTAAACAATAGTTAGACAGCGTCGATGGCGCGTTGAATGCACCGGTTCTAATAAAAAAAAAAAAGAACATACTAGAACTTTAAAAGAATGGTGGTAGTGTGGTCTTAGATGGGTTTTTGCTTACAAGGAAGCTAAGGGCGAATTTAGTGGTCCAAATCGATAACTTCAGTCATTGCTTAGCATCGGGTTTCTCCAGTACGCATCCGAGATTTAATTGCCACAAAGGTATTAGAGAAGTCTATTAATTTTGCCGAAAGATTTATTTAGGGCGCTCTAACATTCCAAGCAGTGGGTTGTGGCTGTTTAATTGGACTGCTGTAATATACGTAGGTATATTATTAAATTGTTGCACAACCAAAGCCGACACAAGCCTGAGCCTGAAAGGCCTCTCTTTATATCAAGTTCACTGCCTCGAAAAAAAAATTAAAACAATTTTTTGAATATTTTGATAAAAAATTATATTTTTGTAAGTTTTTGCCTTTTTAAATTAAATAAAATGTATCTCATTAGAATATATTGTCCTTGATTTGTTTTCTTTTTATTTCCTCAATTTGGTTTGATGTTGTAACCAGCTTGACTACAGTTGGGGGTAGTGATGGTCTCCAGCCAACGTATGTGTAGTCAGCTCGTTCTGAACAACATATTCCTATGTGCGATCAATGTCACAAAAGATCTATTTAAGGTCGCAGTGACAAAGAGCTTTCGTAGCCGACAGCCTTACATATACCAATACCAATGTGCGATAAACCATCCTGAGAACTTCGTCTTTTTCTTTCAAATCCATTAATTTTTTTTTTTTTTTTTTAAGTGGGGTTTAACGTCGCTTTCAACTGCCATGGTCATATCACGACGGGGGTTTTACCCTCCATTCGCAGGAAACTCACAAACCTGCTACTCACATTGACCTCACCCGCCTGAGTGGGGCCGGGAAAAGCCAGCGTCACGAGAATTAGAATTTGAATGGTCACCCATCCAAGTCTTAACCTCGCTGGATGTCGCTTAACTTCGGTGTTCTGAAGGGAACCGGTGTATTCAACATGCCATCGACGCTGGCAAATCCATTAAATTAAAGCCTTGGAAAACTGTAAGTTAGCCTGGCTTGTTAAGGCTGGCTAGTGGCGTAACGGTTGTAACTACTGCCCGTAGTCCAGAGATCCCGAGTTCGATTCCCGTTGGAGTAGACTTTTCGAAGAAAATTCTGTTCCCTTCACACACGTGAGGCGGGCATTTCCAGCCCTACCCAGGCTGGGTGATGTTAATGTGGGTAGCTGGTACGATTCCCAGACAATGGAGGGTAAAACCCCCGTCCTAATCCAGGACGTTGAATCAAATAGAACCGTTGGCGTTAGGAAGTGCATCCAGCCATAAAAAAATGTGCCAAAACCAACCAACCTCAACCATGAGGTTGAACAACGTCGACCCTGCATAAGCAGGATGAGACAGAGTAGAAGAAGAAGTCTGTTGTCAGAAGAGCAGACAAACATGGCCGATTTTAGGGGACAGGTTTGAAGCATTACGAGTACTCCATGGTACTAGCCTTGTCGGATCAAAAGGCATACCCTTCCTAAAGGCGTTTAGGAAGGGCGTCCAGTCGTTAGGTTGTTCAATTTGGTGAACAAAAAGGAACCTTCTCTTGGCCGACTGCAAGAACTGTCAGGCATGAGTAGATGGTGCACCAGAAGCCCGTCCCGAGACACCTTCATATTCTCCCTTTCAACGATAACCAATTTCAACAATAACACCGCCCTTTAGGTAGGACATTAACTTCATTCTCTTTTTTTTGTATCATTGCTCAATATTTTTGTTTTTCTTTAAATTTCATTTTATTTTACTGTATATATTTTTGTTCTACCTAATAAAGCTCAAAAAAAAACCCGTCCCACAACGCATTCTGATTGGTTAACTTGAACGCAATGACCGATCCGAGTGCGTTGTGTGGGCAGGTGAAAAGGTGAGTGGAGTGTTTCTGGAATGGGCTACAGGTTGTGACGCACGTGTGAAGAGAATTTCACTAACAAAGCGAGTACCATGCAAAAAGAAAGGAGTCTCACGTTCCTCTGTTCATATTCCATCATCATCATGGGGTGGCGGCATCGTGAACGATGGTAGGCAGACAGTGGAGGAATGACTCAGCACTTCTACCACTGTCTTTACAAGGAGGCTAAAAAGTGACAAGGGCCGCCATAACCAAGCCAGTGCTGGTCTACTCCCTGTTTACAGTCCCCCAGCCATACTGCTGGTCTACTCCCTGTTTATAGTGTTTATAGTCCCCCCAGCCAGATGCTGGTCTACTTCCTGTTTATAGAGTCCCCCACCCACAACAAATTCCATACCATGGGCTTTTTTTTAACTCTCAGGAATGATAGGTAAACTCCACTTTAACTAATTGGTTTTGCTGAGCAAAAAAAGTTTGACGAAAGAAAACAACTTCATTATTTGTTATAAAAAAAGGTTCATTGTTATAATTCGTAGTAAAATGATACCACTTCCACGCAGGATAGAAGTTAATATCAACCAAACTGGTTGTACATCTGGCAAATCTATTTCGTTCTGATAAGAACTCACCAAAACGTCCAAAGCCTCCATCTTTCAAACAAAGAAATATTGAAAATATTTTCCTGATAAAAGGAAATTTTAAGATATTTTTTTCCTCGTTGAATCAACCTAATGAAAACCACGGGGGGGTCAATAAGTTTGTTTCTTGGTATTAACAGAAAAGATAGCAGATGTTTATCTAATGTGTGATGGACCCAAGCAAACAATTTTGATAAATCAAAATATTGATTTCAATCATTAATGACAACACCACATTGAACGTTTTGGATTGAGCAACAAAATAAACACAATCCTAATATTGCCTTCAATATAAACTATGCCGGTAACTTATCACAAGAAATGCAAACGAAAAATGTTGAACATGGAAGAAAACTAGAACTAACCTTGGAGAACACCTTTTTGATCATGGCATGTGACACTTTACAGGCGAATAAAATAATAATTACATCTAAAAAATACACAAATCATAGGAGAGAGAGAGATAGAGAGGTATGTATAAAAAACACACATCAGCAACACACTGAATGGAAATGGAAAACAAAAAATTAAGTTAATGTACAAAAGATTAAGAATAGGAGGGACTGTCGCTTGTCATCACCTGCCTTCCCGGGAGTACTCGTATCAACATGAAGTACCATCATCGGCTCATGATAGTATGGTCAGAAAAGCTTCACAACCAATACCAAACACCAACTCCACTTTGGTAGTCATGTGTGGGAAGGCAGGCAGTGATTCTTAAGACAAGAGGAGGAATTGGCATTAAACAATGCAGTGAGGACTCTGATACTGTACGTTACGTATCCTACAAAGGAAGTGCTGTGAGGAATGGCAAAACCCAATGCTCAAAACCAAACAACTTGAATAAGCATGATTCTAATAACTGAGCATTTGTTCAGGGATGTACGTTGTAATGATAAGCATGTCCTATAAAATGCCTTGGGGTTATAAAATAATTATAATAAAAAAAAAACGTATCAAATGCTTTCCCTGGCAAGCAGCTTCTAACAGATGCACTTAATTTCACAGCTTAGACATGGTGGACACAGATATTACGTAACTCCACAAGAGTCATATAGATGCCTACATCCATATAATCTGGCATGTGATAATATAAAAGCCTAACAAATTTTATACATTATACAATGGGAGGCAAGCAATTTGACTAAACAGCAGCTCTGAGTAAGAAGGCAATTCTGCATCAGTGAAACAGATTCTGGTTCTGGTGAAACAGAAACAGAAGCAGATGCAGCACTGGGTCAGACGGATTTCAGTGCTTCTGTCCGCTGGACTCTGCCTTGCGGTCACGTCGGCTTGGCCTGCTGGGGTAGTAGTACGAGGAGTGGCCGCTAGGACTTCCAAATCCGTAGGACGTATCTGTTGACACAAGAGAGAAACAAATTGATCATATATTTAAAATACATACAATAGGAGCTGTCTACCTTTGGTAGATTGCTAATACACAGCAAATTCCATCAATCCAGAAGATATTTATTTTCTCAATGTTGGAGGTTTTTCTATTTAATTCATTTCTTCTTTCCAATTTAAGTTAGAATAATGATGTCACTGTCGAGATGTTGGGAAGGAATAAATGAATATTCATTGTACATTATATCAGAACTTTAGTCAATAGTACAGAGTTGTAGGATTTTTCCTCCTTTTTTTTAATTCCCATGTATTGACTGTCCAGAATTCTGCCCCTCCTACTTCCTGCTCACAAAGCAGCTACTCAAGATGTGTAATTGTGTAAATTAGGATTCACGCTTATTTCTGTTCCAAACTCGAAACAAACAAACCACATTAACCTCACCCAACCTGCATTAGCCTGAGAATAGTCAGCATCAACTCTGGCTTGTAGTAGCTTGTAGAACAATAATGACACAGGGCCCAGAGAGCAATACAGAAAAGTAAACATTAAGGCCGGAATTAATGGACGTTTTTTGTAATACCTCTGTGGCGCTAATCCATGGATTGCATACTGTGTAGGATAGGGAAAACCAACGCTTAGCAGTGACTTGTGATATAGAATTTGTCTATTAATTTCGCCCTAAAAATTTTAACTATTCCATTCATTGACCTTTACTGAGCCATCACGTGACATAAGGATAGAGGTCAAACTATGGCAGCGTTCAGTCTGAATGGACAACCAGACAGGAGAGAGAGCCTCCACCAGACAGGTAGCAACTCTCTCCCTGAGTGTCCGGGGCATTGCTGTACTTCCCTAGCACTATCAATACTGTCCGGGTCCAAGTGCTTCTGCTCCGGAGAACATGGGCGCTGAACTACAGCAAGATTCTGAGTGTGCAGGAAGTAAAATTATGCTACACTTCTAATTTCTATTGCAGGACTAGGTCCATAGATTCTGAGTGTGCAGGAAGTAAAATTACGCTACAATTCTAATTTCTATTGCAGGACTAGGTCCATATGAGCATATATCTAAGTATCAAAATCTAAAAAAATCGCTATACATATAAAAATAATACATGCATATTGTTTTGATACTACAGAAAACAGATAACTCTTTTGAAAATTGAAAAAAAAATAGTTATATTATCCCAGATAACGCGGTGAAATTTTATGTTTTATTTTTTTTGGAGTGATATAAATTGAGTCCTGAATCAAAATAAGTGTTGTCAACTTATCACTCGGACTCAAAACAAAGAGCTTAAGGTGTCGCCAACTAACCTCAACAAGCTGAATTAATTAGAAAAATTCCACAACGTAGTACCTTTCACCAGATGGGGCTGACGTCCTTCCAGAAGGACGTCCTTCTGGAAAGGACGTCAGCCCCATCTGGGTTATCTTGCAGAAGATAAGGTTTATGATGATTTTATCTGTCCAATCTGACTGTCTCAGTAGGATCCATTGGTTGATTAATCACAGTGGGTCAGGGCGTATATTATTTGCCTCATCATTGACAAGACAAGATCAGACTTATGATATCCAAAAGAATAAGAAGGTCGAAGGAAATAAAATTTACTTAGTTCAATTCAAAATAAATAGAAAACATACTAATGTTCTTTATAGGAAAATATTTACAATACTTCCTATACCTTATAGAGGTAATAGAAAGAAGAAGAAGAAAAAATTACCAAGAGATGAAATAAGAGAAAAAAAGAATGTACAAAAACACTGCCAAAATGTTAGAAAAATACCAAGATGTTTAGGTTGTTAAAGCATAAGATGTTTTTATTCCACACCAACTCTGAGAGAGCAAGTTATTTTTTTTCAACAACCTCAGACAATTTTATCACTAATAGATTGAAAATTGCTACTAAAGACACGGAAGAATTGGTTTTGATTCAAATTATGGAGAGAGAGAAAAAAACGAGCAAATTACTTTACAAATCGATCAAAATTAGATAATACAAATTCACTCCACAAGCACTGTGTTTACTATGCAACAAGAGCGGGGATGGCACGTCATTACTCACCAGAGTTTCAAGTTAAGTAACGCGAGGGGGAGGGGTTTTTTTTTGTGTAGGTGAGGTGAGGGGGAGGAGTCTAGTAGGGGGCGTGCCTGGCACCGCCTCTTCCGCCTCGGCCCTGCTTGCCTCCGTAACCTGCAAAGTGAGAAGCACACAGGCCTAGTGAACACAAGAGACGCCAAAAAAAAAAGTCATTTAAAAAATCTCATGAAACCATGTTATTTTGTAGTTTTTTCCCACTTTTTCTAATGTTTTTCGTTATAGTAATTACAAATCATGATTACCAGTGGAACATGTTTATTTTGTAGTTTTTTATTAATTTTTTTCCTAATATTTTTCGTTATAGTAATTACAAGTCATGATTACCAGTAGAAGTCTATGTCCATTAAATCGAAATATTATTTAGTACCAGAAGGTGACTTATGCTTGAAGTACGGGAAAAATAAAAATCAGAAGTGCGCAATAAAACAAACCAAATTTAATGAAAACTTCAACTGGAACTCCTAGTTTTCAAGGTAATTTTTTAAGCAGAAGGAAAGCATTTTCGGTTCATCATTTGACAGTATTTCTGTACATTGTAGGGAACTCAGTTTGAGCCACTCCCAAGAATCGGTAGCGGTCCACATATGATCCAAGTTCTCCCAATAAATGTTTCTCTCGCACCACTTCTACACTCTGTTTCAAAAGTGTTGGGAAACAGGGCTCTAGTGGGTGCAACATAAAATATTCTTATTGAAAAAATAAAAAATATTCACATATGCTGAGCTAAGAAGTCATAAAGATTACGACTGTAAATATACAAAATTCAGAACAAATACAAAAAGTGAACCTATCTTTATTGTTGGAGATATAATCTACTGTTTGTTAAATTACTGGATGGTTTTGTTCAATAAAATGAAATCTTTTGATTTTCAATCTGATTAAGCTGACAGGGGTTCACGGTGACATCAGATAAGCAACGTTCCCATGATATTTTGTTGTGGTTGTCAGAGTTGGATATGTGTTGGAATCATCACATGTTCAAAGGAACTGTTCTTCGCGAGTTCACACTCCCTACCAAGTGTTGCTATTGAAAATATTCTCATTATCATATTGTCTATGCTAAAATTGCAAAATATAGAGGGGGGGGGAAAAATCCTTCAAATACAAATTACTTAATAAAATAAATACTTTATTATAATGCTGGATTAGGACTAGATGTCCCCTTTTTATAGCAGTATTGTTTTTCAAATTATTTAGTCTAAGATATATTGGGTGAGATTTGAAGTTTGAACCAACAAATCCTTTCACTACTTGGATTCAAGACAGACTAAAAATATTAAGGAAAAGATAAGATACGATTTAACTTTATGAATGAGATCTATAACGAATCAATTTTTTTTACTATCTCTACAGAATTTTTTATACAGGGTGACATCAGAGAAACTATTCCCCATGAGAATTTGTTGTGGTTGTCAGAGTTGGATATGTTAAAGAGATCATCACATGTCACCCTTTCCTTGATTCTGATAAGGAGAAAGGAATTGGAATTTGAAAAGTTTGAAATTTCAATGAAATTTAACTGAAGCGAAAATTGAAAAATTATTCAATACACACCTATCAAAAAAATTTTTTTCTTTAAAAAATCTAAAATTTAAGGGGAAAAAAAAACAAACATAAAACAAGTTCATGAGACGTTAAAAAAAGATGGAATAAGTACTGGTCAACATCACACACAACTGACACAACACAAAAAAGGCCTAATGGGGCTTCAACAAAAACCTGTGCTTTTAAACTAACACTTTGTTTGTTCCTCTAACTAGTCTAACTGAATCAATTAGAATTAAAAAAATTAAAAAAAAAAAACAATTTTAAAAAATGAACAAAAAACGAACATCATCATGCATCAAGGTACTGTTCACCAACGCGTTTTGAGGCTGCAAATAGGCCCCAACCCAGGAACAAGGCGTGGGGAGATGGCAAGTGGGGGGGAAACATCAGGGCGTCACCCCATCGAAAATACCTTGAAGAAAGTGTTAAGCCGGCCACAACCGCGTGTAAGGGAACAGTACCTTAGTTGGGGGCCCTCTAGGGGATCTTAGCACATAAAAATACGAGGGGAGAGGGTGAATGCTATGCCTGTTTGTCGAATAAAACGTGACACAAATAATGTAGATGAAACGAAGATGTCAATAGAAATAAAATAAAGAGGATGGGATTGGAAATCAACAAAACTGAAAGCGAATAGTAGTGCGAAAAAAATATTTTCTACAGACTTTCCCTCAAAAATATTTTTTGTTTTTTAACAACCCAAAAATGCAGGGATTTGAACAATCAACTACTGGAGAAAAATAAAGAGGAAAACAACTGAAAAGCATAGAATTATTAAACAAAGGTAAATAATTGATTAAAAATTTTTCAACAGAGATGGTTTTGACACTAGCTATTTTCTTTACCTTTCCCTTGGTACCCACCTCTCATCCTACCTCCTTTGCCATAACCTCCATCACCGAACCGTAGTTGGAATTGCAATTTTTCCCAACCCGGGAGGAGTAAGGTAAACAGAGTGATATGGTGAGGATTTCATGTCACAAAAAAAATATATTTGCCGAGACCAGCAATGGGCATTAAAGTATCTGTGGTGTGCTCAAACTTATGGGTTTTAACGTACATGAATATTTTTGCTAGGAACTTTAAAAGTAAAGGTTTATTAAAGTTAAAAAATTAAAACAGTGGGGGATCACGGCTTTTTCTTTCTTGTTAAAAAAAAAATGAATTTGGACGTAAAGTTCAAAACGACAAGAAAATGTGTGAGACGATTATAGTACAAGATGGTATAGTACTTCAGTAACTTTAAGTGAAATAATCTTAAATACAGATGAGCACAGCAAATTGAACGCAAAGGAAGTAGAAACAACTCAATCATAAAAAAAAAAAACAAAAAAAAAGCAAGAAAACACAGGTCTAATTTCTTGTTTATTAAGAGCTGGTACACAAGGGAAATGAAAAAGAAAACTTTTTTAAAAGGTAGGAAGAAACCAGAAATATGCTTGGTTACAGGATAGACTCCCACATCAGACTGAAGATTCAGGGATAGAAAAACGAGTTAATAAAAATTTTAAAAACCAAAGAAAAAAACAAAATAAGAAAAGAAATGTGTGGTTGACAAAACACACTTGATGACAGTTTAAAAACGACAAAAAAAGAAAAGAGCTGCCCACAGAAAAAAAAGCCTTAACAAATATGAAGTGATGAAAATGATACCTTGAAAACCCCTTCTTTTTGGAATAGTCATTCAAAAGATCAAGAATAACCACTATAAGAAAAATAAAGTTTTAAATTTGACAGTGAATATGATTAAATATCACACTTACCACCGTATGAGGGAGCACATAGCCTCCATAGGCATCTAGCCGTAAACCTCCATATCCACTTCCATAGGCTCCGTATAGTATTGCTCCCAAAATTTTTTAGGAAGAATGTATGAAATTAAAAAAATGTAGGAGAAATACAACGAAATTAAATTTTTTTTAAAACTAAAAAGTTTTTTTTTAGGAACACATAAAAATACTCAAAACAGAAAAAATTTTTTTTGTTTGGGGATCCCTTGGTAAATTTAAAACCAAAAATTTATGGTTTCTTTGAGTCATAGGACAAAAAAAACATGTTCTTTGTAGGAAAAAAAACTTAGCTTAAATAAATAGCTTTATCTTTTTTTAAAAACCCCCTTAATTTTTCAGATAAAAAAATATTAAAGGTAAAAAAAAATAATGAAGCAAAAAAATAAAATGTCAAAAGTTACTATAAACCCATCATTGTTTTTTTTCAACAGGGGTTAGGAATCTTAAACCCTTTATATCAGTTGCTCTAGAATTTAAAACCCAATATCGGAAAAAAAAAATTGAGTAGAATAAGAGGTAATATTCTACAAAAGGTCAAAAAAAAATTTAAATTTTAAATAAAATTTTAAACCCTAATTTAAAAAAAAAAAAAAACAAGTATATAAAAACAAATTACATATTTGATTATTTTACATTTTCCCAAAATTTTTGTTCAGTAGGATATTGGAAATTTAAAATCACAAATTTCAAGCGTATTTTTTTTGATTTTATCATAGAAAAAAATCAATCAAAAAAAAAACTCGTTAAAAAGAATTTTGCTAAAAAGGACTAAAAAAAATGTTTCAAATTTTCCTTTTTCCCAATATACCATGTGTTGGGGAAAGAACTTTTTTTTAATTTTTTGAGCATTAAAAAATTATTAATTTTTGTAAAATGCTTTAAGCTAAAAACTAAAACGTGTATTTTTTATTTTTTTTAGGTTTTAATTTTAAAAGGTTTTAAAAAAATAATACAAAGAAAAAAGACAAATAAAACATAAAAAAAATAAGCAAACCTAGATATAAAAGAACAAGGGATCAATTTTAAAAGGGGTTTTTCCCCCCCCCTAGAGAGGTAAAATTTGACCGGTTTAGGTGGTTCTTATTCCAGGTAAATAAAATTTAAAAAAAATATCCCTTATTTAACCCCCCTTTTTAAAATTAGACCCCCTTATTCCAGCAGAACCCCCAAGACGAAATTATTTTGTTAATCGCAAATGGGAGGAAATTGTACGGGTTCTACAAATGGCAAAGAAATTCCCCCTGATTTTCGGTTTTTCCCCAGACCTTTTTCCCAGTTTTCCAGTTTTTTTTTTCATGAGATGTTAAGAAAATTTTAAGACCTGAAAAAAATTTTTTTTAATTTTTAAAAAATTAAGAGTGTTTTGTTTTCTTACCAAAAAACTTATACATGGGATTAAGTGGCCCGGGAAATTTTTTTTTTTTTTTTTTTTCATGAAAAAATTGGGGGATTTAAAAAAATTCCCTGTTTTGCGTTTTTTCAAAAAATTTTCCCTATTAGGTTTTTTTCAAAAAATTCCCTATTTTCCCTGCTTTTTCGGTTCAAAAAAATTCCCCGAAATTCCAGGTTTTCCGGTTTTCCCCCGACGTAGACACCCGTTTAAAGTCCGGCGGGTTTCGAACCCCCGAACCGGAAAAATGGTTCACAGAGTGCCCCCTTTACCATAGCCCCGGGGCAGACATTTTTTTGTAATTTTTTTTTGGTAAGTTTTAAAAAAAAAAAAAATTACATTTAAAAACAAATTGTTTTTTTTTAAATTTTTGATGAGTTTTTCCCAGGTTTTTTTTTAATTTCGTACCCAAAAAAACGGGAAAGTTTTTTGGGGGAAAATGTTTGTGGTCAGTGTTGTAGCTTGTACCCTTTCCCCCCCACCCCGTTGATTTTTTTCCCCCTCTGAGGGGCCCGGAAAAAACCCCCAATATTTTCCCTTTTGGGTTTCCCGGGGTCAACACGAGCCCCCCGGGGAAGGCCCCCCTTTTAAAGAAAAGGGAAACCCCAAAATTTTTTAAAAAAAATTTTTTTTGTGGGCGCGGGGGTTCCCCCCCGGGGCCCCTTTCCCGCATGGCAAGAAAAAGTAAAAAAAACCCTGACCCTTTCCCCTTTGCGCTCAGTGGAAATAAAAAATGGTAATAAAAATAAAAAAAACCCCCCTTTTTTAAAGCACCAACAGGCAAAGTTAATGCTCAAAAGCTTTTTCCCCAAAAAAAAACCCCCGGGGTGTGGTCAAAAAGGGAAAAAATTAAAAACGAAAAAAAATTCCCCAAAAACTGGGGGGGATTCAAACCCAAAAACAGCCCCCTAGTCCCCGGAAATTACCTCCCAAAAAAAGCTCGTTAAACCACTTATTTTTTTTTGCCCTTAAAAATTTTTAATTGGAAAATAAAAAATTTTTGGAAAAGGGGTTTGTTCCCCCTGGTCGTTGGGGTAAAGGGCCCTAGAAAAATGGGAAGGGAAAAGGGGGGTTTCGGGCCCGCTGGGGGTTTTTTCACCCCCTTTTTAACCCATGTTGGGGGGTTTTTTTAATTTTTTTTTTCCCCCTTTTGGGTTTTTGAGTATTTTAAAGGTCAATAAATCTCCAAAAACCCCCTCCCGCTCGTGTTTTTTTTTACTTTAATTATTTTGGGGGTTTGGGGGCCCCAAAGGAAATTTGTGTTTTATTTTCCCCCCTTTAAACTTTTTGAAAAAAACCCCCCCTTTTTTACCTCCCCCCCCCAAACACCCTTGTCTACTTTACTTTTTTTTTGGGTTTGGGGAAGAAGTTTTAAATGTGTGTTCATAAAACCCCGGTCAAAAAATTCCCCCTTCCCTTTTTTTTTTTAAAAATTAAAAAAATTGGTCAAAAATTTTTCCGTCTTGAAGATTTTTGTAGTAATACAAACACAAAAAACCTCGATGCGCAAAAAATTTTATGTAGCAAGGGAACAAAAAGATAAAAAAAATAAAAAATTTTCCCCTTTTTTTAAAAATTGGAAATAAAAAATTTAAAAAGGGACCAAAGGGTTGTTTTAGACAAGACTTCCCCCAAAAATTTTTTTTAGCTTGATATTTATGGAATTGGTTTTAACATGTTTAAAATTTGTGTTGTACAACTAAAATTACAAAAAAAAACAAAAGAAACATAAAATCTTGAAGAAAATTTAAATGCATTTTTTTCGTGAAGAAAAAACCCTCAACACAAAGGGGGTTAGTAGGGTTTAAAATGTCTTTAAAATTTGGGAAAATTTTTTTAAAAAAGGGGAAAGAGCAATACTAAAAACAGTGAAAGGGGGTTAAATAAAAAACAAAAAAAAAATAATAAAGAGCAAAAATTTTAAATTTGGGGTTAAAATTTTTTGAAAAAAAAAAAAAAAAGCCCCTTTTTTTTCAGCGAGAATTTCTCCTCAGACTTTAATTAAAAAAAGGGTTTTTTAAAAATGTCATTAAATTGGGGCCCCCAAAAAGGGGCAAAAAAATTTTTGGGAAAAAACAAAAGAAAAAGGAAAAATTTTAATTTTAAAAAAGGGGGGTTTTAAAAAGTTAAAACAAAGATGCTTTAAAAAAAAAAAAAAGGGGTTTTTAAATGTTAAATTAACACAAAAGGGTTTTTTTTTTTTAAATTTTTCAAAAAACAATGATTAAAAAAATCAAAAAAAAAAGAAATATCCCTTTAAAAAATCTTTGCAAAAAAAGTGCTAAAAAAAAATCGAAAATTTAAATTTTGATTTTTTATTTATTAAAAAACAATGTTTTATAAATTTTTTAAAAATTTTTTTTAAAGGGGCTAAAAGGGGGAATAGGATTAAATGTAAGAAAACCCCAGCCCCCCCCCCAAAAGTCATTTTTTTCAGGAAAACATTTTTTTTATAGTCAATTAGAGGGCAGGTCTGGCCTATAAAAAATAGAATCCTTTTTTTTTACCCCTTTACCCCAAAAAAAATTTTTAAAAAAAATTTTAAAAAAAAAATTTCACTCAAAATCTTTTTTGTTTTTAAAACAAAATAAAGGGGAAAAAATTTGTTCAATTGAAAATTTTTCGGTTCCAAAAAGGGGCCCAAAATGGGGCCCTTTTTTCCCCCGGGCCTTCATCTGGGGTTTTTAAAAGGGCCCAAAACCCCAAAAAACCCCTTTCCGCTCTTGGGCCCTTGCTTTTTTTTTCCCTTTTTTTTTGTTGTTGATCCCCGGGTTTTTCCCCCAAAACAATAAAACCCGCATCAAGAAAAAAATTTTTTTTTAAAACTTAAACCCTTTTTTTAAAAATTTTTAGCCCCAATTTTAAAATTTTTAAAATTTTTTTTTATTGGAAAAAAAAAGATAAAACAAAAAAAAAAAAACCTTTAATCCAAAAAAAATTTTTTTTTGGTGCAGCTCTGTTTTCGGGGCTTTTAAAAAGAAAACAAGTTTTTTTTGACAAGTTTTTTCAGAGATTTTTGGGGAAAAAAAGGCTACCCCTAAAAAAGATCAGTAGCAGAAGGGAAAATTTGAATTTTATTTTAAAATTTTTCCCGGGGGGGGTCACTATTATTTTTACTACATTAAAAAAGGACCATGTATTGAAAAACTATTGTTTTAAAAAAAAAATAGGCTTTGAATTTTAAAAACAAAAGGGGAATTTTTGGAAAAAATTTTTATCATCAACACTTTTATAAACAAAAAACTGGATAGGGTTTTTTATCACAGAAAATTTAAAAAGAAACATTTTTAAAAAAAAAACTTTCAAAAAGTTTAAAAAAAAAAATTTTTTACAGTAAAAAAAACTGAAAAATTAAAAAATTTTAAAGTAAAAATTTTCCCCCAGAAAAAAGGGTTTTGGAAAGGGTTTTTGTCAACATTCCCCCGGGGGGAAGGAATGGAAAAATTTTTCTGGAAAAATTTTTGGGAAAACTTAAAAAAAAAAGTGTTTTTTTGTTTATTTATACAAGGGAAAATCAGAAAAAAAAAAATTAAAATTTAAAAAAAAAAATGTGTTAAAATTTTACAATACAGCAAATAAAGATAGTTAAAATTGTAATGCCCCCTTTTTAAATTCAAAAAAAAAAAAAACCCAATTTTTTAAAAATAAAAAAAAATTTTTTGGCCCCCTACTTTTTTTTTAAAACAAGATGGCTAAAAAAAAGAAAAAAACAAATTTTTTCATGAAAAATCCAGGGGAAAACTTTGTGGTCCCCCCAAAATTTTTAAAAAAAATTTTTTGAGGTCAACTTTTTTTTTAAACAAAACCCCCTTTCTTTTAAACCCCTTTTTTGGGTTTAAAAACCCCCCCATAAAAAAAATTTTTCAAAAAAATTTAACTGTAAAAAGTTTTGAAAATTTTGGGGGTATAAAATCCTGTTTTAAGCCCCCTGTCCCTATGGGGAAATACTTGTATTAAATTTTAAAAAAATAATTCCCCCAAAAAATTTATAAAAACCCCTGTGGATCCCCCCCCAGGTTTGCTTGCAGTTTCCGGGGGGTTTTAAAAAGGGGCCTTAAAAAAAAATTTATGTCCTCATAAATGGTTGATCACACATAGAAATAGGGGGTTTTCGGGGACAAAAAATTTTGGGAAAAAAAAGGGTTGGGCGGAGACCACAAAAAACCCCCAGTTTTGCCAAGCGGGCAAAAACAAAAAACTGGGGGCAGTTTTTCCGTAGAAAAAAATTGGTTTTATTTAAATTTGGGTTTAAAGCAAAGACTCACCTTCTCAAAACTCTCCGTTTTCTTTGAACACGATAAAAAAAAACCCCCCGGGGCCCCCCCCCGGGTTTTGGGGGGGCGGATTTGAGGGTTTTTTTGTAAATTTCCCCCAAAAATTTCCCAAAAAAGTGTTCTTTAAACCCCCTCAAAAAAAAAAATTCAATCATATGCTGATTTTTTTTATATAATTTTTTTAAAATTTAAAATTCCCAAAATGAGTACTGTAGGTGAAATAGCCAAAGAATCAAACATTTTAAAATTTTTCCCCCCCTTTTTTTTTAAAATAATATGAAAAACTAGTGATTTTTTAAAGATTTTTGATTTAAAATTTTAAAAATTTTTTTTTTTTGAGGACTTTTTAAAAAAAATTTTATTTTTTTTTAAAAAATGCATGCCCCATTTATTTTCCCTTCTTTTTTTCTCTTTCTAACCCCCCCCGCATTTAATCTGTTGCCCCAACTTTAAAAAAAATTTAAAAATTTGGGCCAAAAAACTCATGTAGGGGTTTTCCCCCCAATTTTGGGGGCCTCCAAAAAAAACAATTTTTTGAAAAAAAAAAAATTTTAAAAAATTTTTAAAAAAATTTACCCGGGGAAATTTTTTGTCAACCCATGTCCGGTTTAGGGGAAAAAAGAACTTCTCAAAAAATTAAAAAAATTTTTTTTTTTAGAAAAAACATTAAAAATACAGAAAAAAAAAACTGAGAAAATTTAAAAAAGGGAAATAAATTAAAAAAAAAATTTTACAAAAAATTTTTAAAAGGGGAAAAAAAGTCCCCTTTAAAAAAACTTTTTTAGTAGGCCCCCTTTAAATTTTTAAAAAAATTTTTAAATTGGGTTTATTTTTCATAATTTCCCCAAAAAATTTTAAAAAATGTACCTAGTCAAAAAAAAGGGAAAAGGGAAAAAAAATAAAAAAAAATTTTAAAAATTTTCCCCAAAACCCCCTAAACAAAATTTATCCTAATTTATTTATCAAAGGGGGAAAAAAAATTTTCACGGGGGGTCAAAAATTTTTTACCAACTTAAAAATCATCTCTGAAAAAAATTTAAAAAAAAATTTTTGGGGTTTTATAAAATAATAATTTTAAAAGTGTAGGGGGAAAGGGCCCCCAATTTAAAAAATTTAAAAATAAACTTGGGCCCCCCCCATTTATTAAAATTTTGAAAATTTTTTTTTAAAAATTAAGCTAAGGGGGATAAGATAAAATTTCCCCGTGACAATTTTTTTTTGCAAGAGCACAATTTTTTTTTGAAAAGAAACAATTTTAATTTTGGTTTTTTTCATTTAAAAAACATTATTTAAAACAAAGTAATTTTTTGAGAAAACTAAAAAAACCCCAAAAAAAAAATTTCCCAAATCAAAAAAATTAAAATAAAAAAACCCCCTTTAAAGGGGTTTTTTTTTGAAAAAAAAATTCCCCGAAAGGGGAAAATTTGAATTTGAACCCCTTTTTTCAATTAATAGAAACAAAATTTTGCTTTAAAAAAAAAAAGGGGAAAAATTTTCTTTTAAAAACAAAATTTTTGGGGGGGTCCTTTTTTAAATTTTTTTTACCCAAACCCTTTTTTAATGAAAAAAAAGAAAAAGATTTTGGTTTTTTTTTTTTTTAAAAAAAAATTTACAGCAAAAAAAGGGGGGAATTTTGGAGGGGGGGAAAAACCCAAAATATAAAGGAAAAAAAAAAAACGTTGATTTTTAGTTTTATCCCAATTTTCCGGGGGCACTTTTTTTAAAAAAAAATGTTTGAGTACACAAGGGTTTCAGCAAAACCCCCTTTTGGGTTTTTTATTCAGTGCTGCAATTATAAACCCCGAATTTTGACTTTTTAAATTTTAATTATACAAAAAAATCACCCAGCTCATGTAAATTTCCCCTCAATCTTTAACCCGGCTCTAACAAAAAGGTTTAAAACCCCCATCTGCCCCCAAAAAGGCTTTGGGGAAAATCTTTTTGGGTCTTGTCTTTTGGAAAAATCTGAGTGAGGGTTTGGTTTTTGGGGGAAAAAATCAGATGTATTTCACACCCCTCTCCCCCTCTTTTCAACCGGGAAAAAAAACCCCCTTGCTGTTTGCCCCTAAAAAAAAAGGGATCAGAAAAAAAGGGTTTTCATGTCTTTTTACCCCCACAGGGAAAAAAAAACCCCCTCAGGACTTTAAACAAAAATTTTTTGGGTAAAGGGGGAAGGGGAAAAAAAAGTTTTTTCTAGATTGAATTTTTTTTAAATTAAACTGATTTCCCCAAAACCCCCAAAACCCCCAAATATTAAAAAAAAAAAAAATTTTTTAAAATTTTTTTTGGGGGCAGAAAAAATCACGGGTTTTTGGGGCAAAAAAAGATAAAACTGGTTTTTTAAAAACAGGAAAGGGGCCCAAATAGGGGGGATTTTTTCAAATCAAAAATTTTTAAAATTTTACTAAAAACGGGAAAAATTTTTTTAAATTTTTAAATCGGGGGGAATTTTAAAATTTAGGTTTTTTTTTTTTAAAAAAAATTTTTAAAAAGTTGAAAACCCCAAGGAAAAAAAAAAGGGGAAAAAACCTCTTCAAAAAGGAAATTTCCTTGCGGGGGTTTTTAGTATTTAATTATTGGGGAAAATAATTAAATTTTGCAAAAAATGATAAGATTTTTTTTTTTAAATTTTTTAATTTAACAAACAAGTTTTGTAAAAATTTTTTTTCCCATAAAAAAACACATTTTATTGAGAAAAAATTGCCTTAAAAAAATTTTTTTCTTATTGACCTTAATAAAAAAAAAAAACAAATTTAAAAAGGGGAAAAAATTGGGGGACTGTCTTTTTTAAAATTTTAAAAAGGGGACTTTTTTTTTTGAACTTTGATTTTTTTAAATTTTTTTTTTGGGGGAAGGAAAAAAAAAAAAATAGATGAAATATATAAAAAAAAAAAAACATTTTAAAAAAACCCCTAAAAAAAAATTTTTTGGTCTTCACTTGACATCATTTGTGAATGTCTTTCTGGGAAAATTTTAATTACCAAAAAATTTTCCAAAAGGTTTCCACAAATTAACCAATTTTTTTAAAATTTTTTTTTAAAAAAAAAATTTTTAAAAAAAATAAAAATTTTAAAAATTTTAAAAAAAAAAAATTTTTTAAAATTTTAAAAAAAAATCACTCAGTTTTGGCATTTCAAATTTTTTTTTTGGTTTACTTTTTTGGTCCCTCAAAAATTTGGGGAAAAAATGTTTAAAAAAATAAAAAAACTACTTTTAAGTAAAAAAAAAATTTTAAAAAACAATGTTTCAAAAAAAATTTTTTGGGGCCCCCCCGGGGAAATTTAAAAAAAAATTTCCCCCAAAAAAAAAAAATTTTTTAAAAATTTCCCCTTAAATTTAATTTTTTTTGGGGTTTTAAAAACAAAAAAGGGTTGCAAAATCCAAACGGATGTTTAAAGAAACCCTTAAAATTTGAATGTGTTAAATTTTGGGGATTTTTTAAAAATTTTTTTTCATTAATTATAAAATTGATCCCAAAGAGTAGAAAAGTTGAAAAAAAGGGGGAAACGGGCCCCCTTTTTTTTAAAAAAAATTTTGAAATTAAAAAAAAAGGGGTTCCAAAAGAAGTGCCTTTTTTTAAAATTCAAATTCAAAAACCCCAAATTAATTACATTTTTAATAAAAACCCCCAAAAAAAAATTTTGGAAAAGGGGGTAAACAACCCCCACTCTGGGGGGCCCCCAATAAGCTTTTGGGGGTTTTATTGGGGGTGATATGTTGTGCCCCACAGGCAAATCTCTAAAAAGGGGGCCCATTTTTTTTCTGGTTCAGTTTCTTCCAAATTTTTCCCATATTTTTTTTTTTTTTTTTTTTTTTCAATTTTTCCCCTTCCCCCCCATTTTAAAAGGGAAAAAGGGTTTTAGTATTTTTAAAAAAACCCTTTTAAAAAATACTTGATACTGGTTTTCCCCCCTTTTAGAAAAACTTTCTTTTAGGTTTTTTTATTTTATTCCTTTTTAATCCCCCTTGAATGGGGAAAAAATATAGGGTTTTTGTGTTTTCTTTTTCCCCCAAAAAATTTAAAATTAAAAAAAAACCCTAGAATCTAAAAAACCCCCGGGGTACCCCCAACCCCTTTGTAATCCCCTAAACCCCTTTTTGCTAGGGGAGTTTAAAAAATTTAAAACACTATAAATTTCAAAAAAATTTCCTTTTAAGAAAAAAAGGGGCTTTTTAGATTGGGACCCCAAAGGGAAAAAAAAAAAAAAACTTCAATGCCCATTTAAAACCCCAAGGGGCCCCGGAATTTCAAAAAAGAATACCCCTTTAAACCCAAATTTTGTTTTTTTTTTCAAATTAAAATTTTTTTCAGAATTTTTAACCCCAAATTTAGTTTTTTTTGAGAAACCCCAGTCATTTTTAACCTTCCCAAAAATTAAAAGTTACATTTGGGAAATTTTTTTCAAACACAAAGTAAACCCTTTTAAAATGAAGTCACTGTAATTAAAAAAAACCCCAAATTTTAAAACAGTTTTGCACGGGGGCCAAAAAAAAAGAAAAATTTTTAAAAAGGCCCCCAAAAAAAAAAGGGAAAAAAAAAAAAGTGTGAAAATTTTCAAGGGTGTGGTGTGGATAAAATTTTGGGGTATATTTTTTAGGGGGGGGAAAAGGGCGCCATGTTTTCAGTCCCCCAAATTTTTAAAGTTTTTTTTAAAAAAAAAGGGAAAAGGGGGGTTTTGGGGCAGGAAAAATTTACATTTAAGAAAGGTTTGGCCGAGAACATTTTTTTTAATTGTTTTTGTAGAATTAACGAAAATTTTTTTAAATTTTTTGAAGGGGGGGATCGAGGGGGATACGAAATGCGGCCCCAGAGGAAAACCCCAAAAAAAGGGGCTTGGTTTTTTTTTTTCCGTCAGAAGGAAAAATAAAAAAAATTTTAAAAAAATTAAAAATTTTTTTCGTCAAAAAAGATTGAACTTTTTATTTTTTGGGAAAAATTAAAAGGGAGTTTTTCTTGGAAATATTTTAATAGAAAATAAAACAGCAAAAAAACCGGGGAAATTTTTAAAAGGCATGCAAAAAATTTGCAAATAATGGGATGCAAAAGGGAAAACTTTTTGTCCCCGTCTTTAAGGGGGTTTTTATTTCCCCTTTTTTTTGTCCTTTTTTTGGGGGGGGCTTTTAAAACCCTTTTTGATTGGGCCCCGTCATTTTAAAAATTTTTTCACTAAAAAAATTGGGTAATGAATAAAAAAATTATTTTTGAAGAGAGGGGGTAGGGAAAAAAAAACCCCAGCGATCGATTTTTTAATTTTGGCCCACCCAAATAACAGTTTCGCTTTTTTTTTGGGAAAAAGAGAACCCCGGTTTTTTAATGCAGGGCGGGGTGAAAAAATCGCGATCACGTAAGGGGAAAACCCCCCCGTATAGTTTTGCAGGGAAAACAGAAACAAAAAAAACCCACCCCTTTGGGAACACGGGGTTTTTTTCCGGGAAAAAGATTCCCCTTTGAGTCATTTTTTCCCCCGAGCGCAAAAAACCCATGTACCGGGGAAAATTCTTTTTAAAAAACAACAAGTTTTTAAAAAAAGAAAAATCCAATGGGAAAAAAAGGGTTTTGGGCCCCGGGAGGTATTTTTTTTAAAAAAAAACTAGGGGTTTTAATTTTAAATAAAAGGGGTGAAATTTATTTTCCCCAAAGTGTTTTTTTTTTAAAAAAATAGTTTTTATTTGGATAAACCCAAATAAAATTGGGGAGCGGACTTCTCTTTTTCTCCGGGGTTTTGTGCCTTTTCCCCCAATCGAAAACCCAGGTCATCGGTGTACAAGCCAAGGGCCCCCTTCCCCCGGGTTACCTAGGTAATTCATTTTTTTTAAAAAATAAATTAATAAACTGTCCCTTTTTATATTTTGTTTTTAGACACAAAATTTTGAAAGGAAAGGACTGAAAAATTTTTTTTTTTTTGAGATGTAAGGAACATTGAAAATTTTCCCCCTTTTTACCCCCAAAAAGGACATTTAAAATTTTTTTAAAAAAAAATTTTGATAATTCATTATGTACTTTCTTTTTTTGTTTAAAAAACATCTTTTAAACTAAAATCACCCAAAAAATTGGGGGGGGAAACGCCCGCATCAAAAAAATTTTTAAAAAAGGGGGCCCAAAAAAAAATTTCCCTTTTTTTGAAGTTGTTTTTCTTTGGGGTTTTTTTTAAATTTTTTTTTTTTCATTTTAAAAATTTTTTATTTCTTTTTTTTTGGGTCTTGTTTAGAACGGCGAAACTGGCATTTCAAATTTTTTTTTTAAGGGGTTCTTGGGGGAAAAATTTTTCCAAAAATTATGGCCCCCCGTCTCACCCCCCTGTATAAATTTTAATTTTTTTCTGAAAAAAAAAAAAACGGGAAAAAATTTTTAAAAAATTTTTTTTTTTTTCAAAACAATTTTTTTTTTTTTTTGGGAAACTGGGTTTAAAAAAACTTCCTTTTGACTGCATGGTCTCGTCACGACGGGGGGTTTTTTCCTGTCATTTGCAAGAAAAAACAAAAAAACCCCTTTTTCCCCATTAACCTTTTTTTCCCGCAAGGGGTTTTGGGCCCGGGGAAAAACCCCCCCAAAACGAAGTTTTCACCTCGGGGTGTTTCTTTTCTTTCTTCCTTTGAGAAAGGGGGGAAAAAAACCCCCCTTTTCAATATACCCCTTTTAAAAAATAAAAATGTTGGCACCCAAGTTAAGGGGGGCCAAACCCCCCCTGGGGAGGTGAATGTGGGGAAAAAGGTCCCCCATGTTTCCCGCTAATGGGGGGGGGAAAACCCCGTCTCAAAATTTACCTTTTTGGGGGAATGGGGGGGTTTTAAACCCCCGTTTTTAATTTTTAAAAATTTGGGTTGTCTTTTTTTTAAATTTTTAAGTTAATTTTTAAAAAAAAGAAATTGGGGAAATTGGGTTTTTTACTATTGAGGGGTTTTGGGGGGAAGATGGCCTTAGTTTTTCCAAAAAAAAATCGGAAAAACCCTAAAAGCAGGTTTTGTTCATAAAAGGGAAAAAAAAATTTTAAAACTTGTCAGTTCCCCTCTTTATTTTTTTTTCCCCCGGGGGGGTTTTTTAAAAAGGGTTTTTTTGTTTTTTTTTTCCAAAATTTTTTTTATAATTTTTTTATTTGGGGAATTTTTTTGGGGGGGAAAGGGGAAAGTTTTTTAAAAAATGCCTGGTAGTCAAAAGGGTTTTTTAAAAAACTTGGGTTTGGTTTAAAAAAGGTGCATAAGGGTTTGTTGGTTTAAAAACCCCCCAGTGCATGAATTTTTCCCCAAAATTTTAGTTTTTGACCCCCTAATAATAAAAATTTAGGGTTTGGGGGTTAAAAAAAGGCTGGTGGTTTTTTTTCTAAAAAAGAGTGTTAAATTTTTTTAGAAAAAGGGTAGACACCCGTCCCTGTTTTTTAAAAAAAAGCAGGTGGGAAGGAAAGGGGGGAAAAAAAATATGTCATAGGGATGTTTAAGATGTTGGTTGTTTGGGTTTTTCGTTATCCCCCCTGAAAAGGGGGGGTGGTTCAGGGGGTTGAAAAAAAAATAGCGTGGCCGTTTCAAATTTTGGGGAAATACAATTACTGTGCCGTTCTCTTTTGGTTGCTGAAGAGGCCCCCAATTTTTTCCCCCAGATTTGGGTTTTTTTTCAATTATTGCATCCAAATTGCATAATTTTTTTTTGGGGGGGAAATAAAAATTAAAAAATTTTTTTTTTAAAAATTTGACTTAAAAGAATTTAAAGGGTTTTTTTTTTAAAAATTTAAAAAATGCCAAAAGTTCAGGATTAAAAAGTTATCTATTATTTTTTTTTTTTTTATTTTTTTTCCTAAGGGTTAAAAAGGAAATTCTAAAAAGGTGGAGTATGGGTTTTGAAAGAAAAAAAACCCAAACGGTAAGTGTGTAAAAAGGCCCTTCCCCCCAAAAAAAGAACCTTTGTTTCTTAGACCCGTTAAAAATAAAACCATAAAAGGTTTTTTTTCCCCGAAAATTCATTAGGTTTTGTTTTTAGTAGTTGGGTTTTTTTTTATAATTTGCATTGGTGGTCCCCAAAGGGGTTTTTTTTAAAAAAAAGAGTCTGTTGGTAGGGGGGGGGGTTTTTTTCAAAAATTTCCCCCCTGGATTTTTCCCCTTTTTTTTTTTTTCCTTTTTAATGGTTTTAAAAAAAACTGGGGGTAGAAACAATTTTTTTTAAAATATTTTCCAAAAGGGGGAAAAACCCGTTGATTCTAATGTAAAAAGGAATTTGGATCTATTTTAAAAAAAATTTAAAATTTTTTTTTAATCTATGGCCAGAATCAATAAAAGTAATTTCATATTTTTTCCAGATCTCGGAAATTAAAAATTGTCCATTGGGGGTTTAAAAATATTCCTAGGGGCCCCCCCGGGGGGGTTTGTTTAATATTTAGTAAAAAGGTTTCCCAAAGTATGGGGTTTTTAAAAATTCATCTCAAATGCTTAAGATATTTGAAAGTTTAATTAAAAAAAATTTAACCCCCCAAAAATTTTTTTTTTAAAAAAATTTAAGGGAAAATTTTTTAAAATTGAAAAAAATTTGGGCCCTTCAAATTTTTTTACCCATCTGGAAAATTTTAAAATTTTTTTTTTTTCAGAAAAAAATTACAAGAAACTAGGAAGAAAAATACGGGTTTTTAAATTTCTAACAAAATCATGCCACAGTTCCAGAAAAAATCCCCCAAAAAAAATTTGGAAAACCCAAAAACAAATCCCAAAAAATTTTTGGGGGAAAATGGGTCTAAGTAAAACAAAAATTTTTTTGTTAAAAAAAGTGAAAACAGGGCAGTTTTTTAAAAGGGGGATTTAAAACCCCAAAGGGGGAAATTTAAAAAACCCCCCTTTGGGGAAAAGGAAAAAACCAAGTTTAGGAAAGATTTTTAAAAAAATGTAGAAACAAAAATTTTGGGGGTTAAAAAAAAAAATGAGTGAAAAATTTTAAAATTTTTTTTTTGATTAGGGGGTTTATTTTTTTAAAAAATTTTTGGGGATCAATTTGTTTTTCCCGGAAGTTTCTTTAGGGGGGAAACATTTTACTTGATTTTTGTTTACAATTTTAGTGGTTTGGGGCCCCCTTTTTTTTTTTAAAAATTTCAGAAGCACCTAATTTTTTAAAAAAAACTACAAATTAAAAAAGCAAAAAAAAAGGGATTTTGGGCCCCCGGGGGGTCAAGGGCCCCAAAATTTTTTTTACCCTTTTTTGTTCGGCATTTTGGGGGGAAAACAAACCCCCCCGTGGACATTAGGATTTGGGGGGGAGGGTATTTAAAACCAATCCCCCATGAGATGATTATACAATACTAGAGGGTGTCGCCCCCCCTTTTTTGGGGCCCCCGGGATGGGTAAAACAAAAAATCCCTTTTTTTTCCCCAAGGGGGGTGGTTTTTTGTGGGGGGTTTTTTTAAAAAACCCCCTTATTGCACATCTTGACATAAGGGCAAAAAAAAAATACCAAAAATTTCCCCCCCTTCCCCCGGGCTTGGTTTGGGGTGTAGAGCGATGATCAGTCATCGTTTTTTGGGCTTTGCATTTATATATTAAAACATGCCCCAAAATTTTGGTTAATGTTTGGTAGCTGGTAGGTATTTTGATATATCTTGAAAAAAATACAAATACTTAAAACACCCCTTTTACATGATAGAGTGGGGAAAAAAAAAATTTTAAAAAAAATTAAAATCTTTTTTGGGGGAAAAAAAATTTTTTATGTATTTTTGTTTTTTTAAATTTTTCGTTTTAGGTTTGTTTTTTTAAAAAATTTTTTAAAAAAACTATGATAATTTAAAAATTTTTTTTTTTATGTATTATTTTTATTTTTTTATTTTTGGTGAAGACAAGGCCCCTTCACAAATTTTTTTGGGGTTTTTGGGAGCAAATTTTTTAAAAAACCTCTTTCCCCCTTTCGAAAATTTTTTTATTAAAAAATTTCTTTTTTCTCTGGTTTTAAAAATTTCCCCCGGTCGTTAAACATAAAAATTTAAATACTTTTTTTTTTCCCCAGAAAAGGGGGGAGTGGGGGGCCCCAAAAATCCAAGTTCAGAGCAGAAAAATTTTTTGCCCCGCTGGGGGGGGGAACCCCGGGCCCCTGTGTGCAATGCCTAGGCGCTAAAAAACCCCCCTGGGGCCCGGGGAATAAAAAATTTTATGATAATATAAATAAAATTAAAAAAAAAAACTTTTTTTTTAAGGGCAAAAAAAGAATTTTTTTATTTATTTTCTTGAAAAAAAAAGATAAAAAAAAAAACGAAAAAAAACACACAAATAGGAACAAAAAAATTTAAAAATAAAAAAAAAATTAAAAATTTTAAAAAATTTACAATTTTAAGGGCTACAGTGAAATATTTTTACAATTTCACATTGATATGGTTTGGAACCCTTGAAATCATTTCTATTTTTTTTTTAACCTACATTTTCTTTTGAAAAAGATTTAAGCTCAAAAAATTTTTATTGTATTTATTTTTCCCCTTTTCAAAATTTATATATCAGTCTGCTTTTTTTTTAAAGGCTCACGTTTTTTTTGACTTTTACTTAAATTTTTGTGTGTACATAAAGAAAATAATTATAAACTTTCACAAAATGAGTAATTTTTTTCAGACCACATAGAGTTCATTATTTTTTGTTTTGCTTTTTCAATTTTATAAACAGAAACTACAAAAAAAATTTTTAAGTAATTTTTCCAAAAATTTTTTTTTTTATGGACTTTTTAAAGCAGTAAAAAAAAAACCCTTGAAATTGTTCAATAAAATAAATTATATAAAAAATAAAACTCAAGGGCTATAAATAAAAATTAAAAAAAGTCCCCGCGAAAGAAAATTGGGTAAAAATCTCAAAAGGTACATTTTTTTACTGGTTTTTTATTAATATTTTAATGTAAGATTTTTTCCCGCACAGAATTTTAAAACACAATAGTAAAAGCAAATTTTTAAAATCAAAAATATTGAACATAAAAATCAAAATTCAAATTTAAGCAATTTTGGCTAGTTTTTGATATTAAGTTCATGTTTAAAATTTGTATTGTGTTTGTTAAGGGCTCAGAGGGGGTTTTTATATAGAAAAAACTTTGAGCAAATTTAAACTCGCCCGTTGGTTACTTTCCACTTTTAAAAATAATTTTTAATTGCTCCATGGAATAACCTTTTTTCCCAAAATTTTAATTTTTTCAGATTTCCTTTTTCCCTAGTCATGCCAAATTTTAATGTACATAACAAACCTGAAAATAAGAAATTTGCTAATGGTTAGAATCATTTTATTTGTACTTTTTTTTAAACAGGTTGTTTTAGATTATTTTTTTTAAAAATTTTTTTTTCAGGGAAAACTTTTTTTTAAGTCAATTTTTTTTTTTAAATTTTTCCCAAAAATTTTCTTAAGATTAAAATTTTTGTCTTGTAGAAAGTCTTGGATTTAAAATTTTGAAATTTCCTAAAAAAAAAAATCAACATCCCGTATTTTATAATTTTTAAAATTTTTTAATGGATTCTACTTTTTTTTACTATGAATTAGCAAAAGAAAATTTTAAATTTTAAAATTGGGAAAAGGGGGTAATGAAAAAAGTAAGTTTTGAAATTTTACCCCCAAATTTTTTCTCGGTTTAATTAAAAAAAAAGTGGTTTTTTTAAGGGGGTTTAAAAATTTTTTAGTCTCAATGACAAATTTATTAAAAAAAAATAAATTTTACTAAAAAAAAATTTTTATTATAAAAAAATTTATTTTTTTGGAGAGATTTTTTAAAAAGTCCCCGAACTAATTACTATGAGGAAAAAACCCACTAACCAAAAATTTAAGACCCTAAATTTCTATCATTTCCCATATTTAATTTTTAAAATTTTATTACAAATCATTGGCAACCCCTTTTGGCAGAGTTGGCAGAGACAGGGCAATGTTAATTTTAAAAAAAAAAATAAATAATAAAAAACAAAAATTTTTACTTATTTGGGTTCCCCTTTAAACAGGCAGGTTTTGGGAAAAGCTTTTCCATCAAAATAAGCTCTCTCATTTAGTAAAATTTTTAAAAGAGCCCTCCCAAAAACATTTTTATTTATTTTTTTAAACCCTTAGTTAAAAACACTGGTAAATTTTATGGGAAAGTACACTTCCCAAAAAATAAAAATGAGAAACTAAATTTTCTTCTAGTATCTAGTTTTAATGCCCAAAACTTTCTGTCAAGGTTTGCACTTTTAAAATTTTTTTTGATTGAAATGGAAATAGTTTTCTTTAAAAATTTAAATTTGGAAAAAAGACATACTTTTTGACAAAATTTGGTACTTTGTAAACGTTTTCCTCCCGTAAAAATTATTTTTCCACCAATGGGTGATGCCAAACAAAAGGGGTCCAGCATTTAAAACCTCACATCTCTCACTCCCTGTACCCTTTCCCAGCACCAAAGCCCCCCATAAGATGACAACTTCCTCTTGATTTTTGGCAAGGCTTCTGCTACCATCTTCCTATGTTCCCGAGGGGGCAACTTTTTGATGACCTTTTAGTGGGTCCTGTATGTCCGCCCGTGGGTTTGGTCTGAAAAATTTTAAAAGAAAATGTTTTAAATTTTACACTACTGGTTCTGTGAACTGTAAAAACTATGGCTGTATGGATTATGTTTGCCCATGCCAAAAATCCGAAGAAAAAAAAACTGTTTGACCTAAATTTTGGGTTCTGTAGGGAAATTAAAAAAAGACATTGCAATTATTTAAAAATGTGGTCGAATTCCCCCCCCAATGTAAATTTTTTCCTCTTTTATAAGGGCACTAGCGGGCTGGGCGCCCGCTTTTTGGGGCCGAGGCATGGCCCCTGAAAAACAAAAAATCCTTTTTTCGCCAATGGCAGGGGTTGTAGTGGGGAATTTTTGAAAAATCCCCTCTTTTTGCACATCCCAGACTATAAGACAAAAAATACCCACCCAAATTTTTAGTTTCCCCAGGGGCTTCGGTTTGGGCTGTAGGGCGATGATTAGTCAGTGGTCAGTCATGGGCTTTTGACTTTTATATTAAGATAAAATTTCCCCCCCCTAAAAATGCTTGTTTAAGGGACTTTACCCCTATCTTTCTACTTTACAATTTAAAAAAATCCTCAGGAAAAATACTGACAAAACCCTTTCCCTTTTTTGGGCCCGGGAAATTTTAAAAATTGAAATCTTACTTTTTACCAAAAGTTTAGTGACACTGTGGGAGTCCCGCTTTCCCCTTTTGACTCAATTTGATGCCACCAATTTCAAGGAATATACAGGATGTTCCCCCGTTCAACAATTGCCTCCCTTTCCCCCCCGGGTTCAGGGAAATTGGGAAATCCGGACCAAAAACCCGGATTTTTAAAAGGGAAATGTAGGGAAAAAAAAAGGGCCCGTTTTTCTTCTTTTTAAATCCCCACAAATTTGGGAAGGGATTAAAAAATTGTTGTAAAAAAAAAAAATTTTCTGCTAATAAAAAAAAAAAAAAAACCATGTGTTTGGGCATGTCCCTTTTGAGGGGTTTAGTTTTGGTTTTTTTGTCTGTCCCAAACTGTATTTTATTTCTTACAACAAGCAAATCTAAAAAAAACCACTTAAAAAAAATTCAAAAAAAATTTTGTTTTACATGTAGGAGTGGTGTTATGGAAGTTTGGGGCTCATTTTTTAAAACAGAAAAATTAGCCCGGAAAAAGAACTTTCACACAACCTGTGTGCTATATCTCATACAAAACTGTTTTTGGGGAAACTTTTTAGTCCTGACTATTAAACACAATCAGGACATTTAAAAACCCAAAATAAACAACTGGTCCCCAATAAAAATAATTAGGCGCTTTTTAATTGTTAGGGGGTTTCCCCTGAAAAACCCCCGCAAACCCCCCAGTAATAATAAAAAAAAAATTTGATGAATGAAGATTTGAATGAAATTTGGGTTAACCATTGGAAAGTTATAAAAAAAAAATCATTGATTCTAAAGACAAGGTTTTCCAAAACAAAGGGGAAAAAATAAGTAAATTATGAAAATTTTTAAAAAACCCCCCTTTTTTTTCCCGTATTTTGGTTTTGCAATTTTTTTTTGCTGTTTTGGGAAAAAATTTATGTTTTTTCAAAATTTTCATATTTTTTTTGGGGGAAAAGGGGGCATCTAAAATAACTTGAAAAATGGGGGAAAAAAAGGGGGGTTTAAGTAAAACTTTTTTTTTCTCTCAATTTCACTTCCAAAATAATTCCCAAAAATATTGGGGGAAAAAAAAAAATAGAACTCAATATAGGGAGTTTTTTTTCCCCCCTTTTCACCTTCCTTTTTTTTTCAGGAGTAAATTTGATGTCAAGGGGGCCCCCCCCCGTTTAAATTTTTTTTTTGTTCTTTTCCCTTTCCCCAAATTTTTAAAAAAAAAAGTCCCTTTAACCACTGAGGGGGCCCCAAAATGTCAAGGATTGCGTAAATACAACCCAAAAATAAAAAAGAATATTAAAAAAAAAAAAAAACAGGAAAAAAGATACCGCAAAAAAACATGTATCCAAAAAATGTTCCCTTTTTTTTTTTTTCAATATTTCTCAATGTATCCAAAAAAAAAATGAGGGGAACCCAAAAAAAACCCCCCTAAATGAAGTTTTTTTTTAAAAAAAACACTGGACAAATTTGGGAAATTTTTTTTTTTTGTTTTTCCTTTTGTTTTTTCCCAATAACTCCCAAACTATTCTTCAAAATTTTTTTAAATTTTTGGGGGACAAAAATTTTTTTTGGGGGGTTTTTTTAATTTTTCCCATTTTTTAGTTCCCCAAAAAGAAAATTGGGGGTTTTTTAAAATTTTTAAATTTTAAAACCATGCCAAAAAATTTTTTTTTTTTTTACCTTTTAACACCCTCCTTTCCCCAAGGGGGTTTTTCCCCGCAGGGGAAAATTTCCCCCGGGGGGGCATGGAGCTCCACCCAGTTGGGAAAAGGTTTTAGTTTGGATGTTTGTCCTTGTGGGGAACTTCTTCTCTTTTTTAATTTTAAAAAATTTTATCTTTGGGTATAAAGGGGGGTGGGGATTACTTGTGGGGAAGGGGCTCAGTTTTTTTTTTAAGGGCCCATTTTAAAGCACCTTTTTTCCCCCAAAATTTTTTTCCATAAATTTTAAAATGGTTTCTGAAAACAAAGGGGAAAACAAAAGGGGTTTTTTAAATTTGAGTGTCAAAAAAAAAGCTCGGGGGGGGAAAGTTGAATACAACCCCCGGCCCCCCTTTTTAAAAAACCCCCAAAATTTTAAACAACATCCACGAGGTTTTTAAAATTGGATGGGTGACCCAAACCCAAAAATTCCCCCTTTTTTGTGACGCGGGGTTTTCCCGGCCCCCCTCAGGGTGGGTGAGGTCAAGTGAGTACGGGTTTTTGAGTTTCCTGGAATGGAGGGTAAAACCCCCGTTTGATATGACCATGGCATTAAACGACTTAAACCCCATTTAAAAAAAAAAAAAAAAAGGGCAAAAGCAACGTTCAGTTCTCAAAAACCAATATCCCAAAAAAATTTTTACTTTTTTTATTCCTTGTAAAATTGACACTTTAAAAAATTTTGCAGTAAAGGGGCTTATTAATCAGTTTTTTGGGGATCTATCAGCCCCCTAAGGGCAAAAAAAAAAGGGGTTAAATTTGTCATTTTTAAGAGGATCTTTTTTTTTTTAAAGAAAACAATGACTTCTAGTTTTAAAAAAAATAAATAAAGTCCCAGGAAAAAAATTTTTAGCTTCCCTGTAAACCAAGGGGTTTTAATTTCCTCCTATATCCAAAAAATTCAAAAAATTATTCGGTAGGGGTGCAAATTTTAGGATTTTTTTTTCATTTTTATTTTTTAAGATATATTTTTCCATAACTCTGCCACTAGTCCTCAAACAGCTACCATTTGCTCACGGGGCATGGTAATTTTTAGGAATCCATTAAGACAAAAAAAAAATAAAAGGGGTTTTGCTGAAATAAAAAAAACTACTTACCCTCACTGAAACTCACCCTGGGGTCATCATGAAAAAAAATTTGGGGGCCCTTTTCCCCCTGGGGATATTTTTCTTTTTGAAACCCTACTTTTCTTTTTGGCTGCTGGTCTCACCATTTTAAATTTTAAAAAAAAACAATTTTTTAAACTAAATTTTTTATTGATTAAAAACAAACAATTGAAAAAAAAAATGTTGGGGTTTTCTAGTCCGACATTTTAAAATTGTAATTTAAAGTTTTTTCCTTCACATAAACACTTTTTGTAAATAAAAAAATTTTACTTTTTCTTTTTATTCACTTTTTTTCCCCAAAAACCAACTACCAACATTTGATGATTGATTTTTTCTTTTTTTAAACTTTTTTTTTTTATCACAAGCGGGAAACCACGGTGGATAACCCCAAAAAAACAACATTTGTGTTTTTTGGGGTTTTTACTTCTTTAAATAATTTTTACAATAAATTTAAATTAATTAAAATTTAAAAAAAGGGTGTACCCCAATATAAAAAATTGAAATTTTATAAAAGCAAAAATCGAATTTTTCCTTTTGAATCATAGCGTCAATAAAAAAGGGGTGCACTTCAACCGCCTACCCTTTTTAAAAAAGTAAAAAAAAACAAAAACACATTTTTTTTTTTGAAATTTCTGATTGCATAAAAAAAAAGTTTAAGGATGAATAAACCAATATACGTGTTTTAAAATAAAACTTTACCGATAAAGTAAGACGATTTTTTTGAAAAACCGAAAACCATTCATAAAATTTAAGTCATGGAGGGTAAGTTGAATAGGCCCATTTTTTTTTGCTTTTGGGGCAAATCGTTTTTTTTTTATTTCACTTTAAAATTTTTTTCTGGTTTTATTTCCTTTTAACCAGTTTTACCACTTTTAAATTACCTTTTTAAAAAATTTTGGTTCAGATTAAAAAAGTTACTTTTTGCCTGCAGGAGGCCCAAAAATTCCCGGTCCGACCCCAAACCCACAAATTTTGTATTAAAAAAAAAATACAAGCGTCAACAATACCTCAAGCTGCTTTTTGTTTTTAAGGGGGGAAAAGAAAATTAAAGGGGTTCGAGTAAAAACAATTTTTTTGTTTTTTTATTTTAAAAAAAAATCAAAAAAATGCAGGAAATAAAGGGTAGGATTTAAAAGAAAAAATTTCTCATGATGTGGTGAAAAAATAAAAATTTAGTTAAAGGGGGGAAAAATTTTGATACCAAAAGAAGAATCCCGCGAATCTAAACACATCATGGAATCCAAATTGGGGGTTTCCCCAAATTTTGGTAGGGAACCCCCCCTGGCATGTTATTATTTTTTGGAAATTTTTTTTGGGAATAAAACCTTTATTGGGGGCACCAGGGGGTTTTTGACAACCTATCATGGGGTTTAGGCTTTGATTGGAACCAAAATCCCTGCTCATCTAAAAAAAATTTAAAATACCTATTTAACCGATTTTAAATTTTTATTTTTAGCTGATGCCAAAAATTGAGGCTGTCTCGGAAATCCGAATAAAATAAAACAAGCTCCCTTTTGTTTGTATGAAAACCCCCTCCCGAAACCCCTTGTCGATCCGTACTTTTTCAAACAATTTTCACGTCGGGCGGATTAATTTGGAAATGAAAACCTTATTTACCATAATCCATTTCATATTATCAATTTTTCCCTTTCATAGGGAATCACTTTATTTGTTTTCACTACAATTTTGCCTTTAAAAATTTTTTGTAATAATTTTTTAATTGGTAAAGAATAAATAGAATCTTAAATTTAAACCCACTTTTATTATTGAGAATTCCCCGTATTGCACAAAAAAGCAATAAAACCCTTTATTTTTTTTGTTTATTTTGAAGTTTTCAACAGGTAAAGGTGAAAATTTTCTTACCCCCTTTTCTTATCAATTTGAACAAGGAGTTTTATGTTAAAATGCCTTGAGGGGTTAGTAGACCTAACCCCTGTTTTGGTTTTTATTAAAAACTTTTTTTAATTGTTACCTACTAATTTTAATACATTTTAACTGCTTTTTTTTCATTTTTTTTTATTCATTATAGACAAAAAAATTATTTGAAAAAAAAATCATTGTAAATTTCAAAAGGTACCAAATATTTATTAAAATTTAATTGAAAACCCAGACCCTTTTCCAATGCAAACTATTTCTAATCAAGTGAAGAACTATGTGAACAAACAAAGCCTGACTAAAATTTTGTGTTCTTTTTCCCCCCTTTTTTTTAAAACTGCTCTTTCTCAGCATATTATGTATTGCATGCACCTAGTTTTTTTTTACTTGTATTATTATTTTTAAAGTGTAGTTTGGAAATATCGGGATTTGATGCATTTTTTTACTGGAATACTATCAGTAAAAACAAATTCTAAAGGGAAATAAAATTTTTCTTTATCATTCATTGTGAGTTTTGTTGAAGAAAATCTAGCCTTTTTGGGATTTTTTATTTAAAAATTAAAAAATCATTACAAAATTAAACAAAAAAAATTAAAAATACAGTAAAAAATTTAAACGTAATTTTTACTCAAAAAACAAAAATTTAAATACGTAATTTTACTCAAACACATACTCAGTGAAAATTTCTTTTTTTTTTTGGGGTTTAAAAATCTTAATTACAGAAAAAATTGGGTTTTTCCCAATTTCGGGGTTAAGAAGCCCCTCAAACATACCCAGCCAGTCTGTTTTTTTTAATTTTTTTGAGGTAAATATTAATTTGTTTCCTATAGTGTGAATAAAAGTTTTTTTTTTGAATGAAATATTTTTTTTTATAATGTCTGGGGGGGGCAAAAAAGGGGAAACAGCATTTGGGCTAGGCCATAAACAGGGAGAACCACTTTGGCTTGGTTTTTGGGGGGGCCCTTTCAATTATTTTTGTCAAAAGGGTGTAAAAAATAAAATTCCCCCTTTAAAGGGAATATTCCCAAAAAAAATTCCCGGATTTTTCCCCGGGGCCTAAGTCCCTTTAATTTTTTTCAAATTCCCAATTTAAAAGGGAAATTTTTCTTTTTTTAACTTCAAAAGTTAGAAAAAAACCCTTTTTCCCATAATTAAAATAAAAAATATTGTGACCCTCTATAATGGCCATCCCAGAAAGCAAAAACCAGATCCATAAATACATCATTCAAAAGCCTTTTTCCTAAGTGTCCAAAAAATCGTCCATGAAAATTTCAAAAACACCTTAAATTTTCCCCAAGGGGGCTTTTGTCTTCAGTATCCCAACCAAATTTTAAATCCAGGATTTTAAAAAATACAGGGTGCAATCCAACACCCAACCTACTCAACCACCAACAAGACCAAAATTTTCTTGTTAAAAAAACATCCTCTGAGACATTTTCATCGGAAGAGTGCCCATCTTTCTACCTTTCTTGTCTGTCAGCGCAGATTTCAGCAAATAGGGAACTTTTGGTTCCTTTGAAACCAACTGCTTTTCAAATCTCAGCTCTTCCAAAACCAAAAAATATTTCCAAGGGGTTGTCCTGCGGAATTTTCAATGCCAGACTGTTGGAGCAAGAAAATACAGCACTGCAAATCACACTTCAGATCTATCTGCTTCTGTTCTTGCTGTGTTATACCACCTACTTTTCTTCCCAAGTGGTTTTACTGCCTTCTCAGAAAACCTTCCGGGGGATCCTTGGATTCCACCCTTTTCAAAGGCATTGCTTTTTCGTCGCGATTTTTGATGCCCCCCCCCTTATTGTCAGTCTTCTGAAATTTTGTCGATCCTTCCCGCGCGGCAACCCCAAACTTTCCCCTTACAACGATTGCCCCAAACCCACAAAAAGATGGACCAGGCTTCCGTCCCCGAGTTTTAACCTTCTGGTCTTCCGCCCGGGTTTAGTTTTTCCTGTGGGGGGTCAGTTTGAGGGGTTTTGTGAGGCCTTTTCATCCCTTTTTGTCTTAGAGTGGTGGAGGAGGGGGGGAAAGGGGAAGGGGGAAAGGAACATCCCTGCCCTCCGCACAATAAGCGGGCCCTACCAGTGTCCAATGATGGGCTCCCTACCGTGTCACAGATAATGTGCTCCATTGGGGAAAAATTTAAGGTACTATAAATTCATCCAAAAAATTTAAATTACCCCCCCCCCTGTTTTTTTTATTGCCAAATTTGGCTTTTCCTAGTCGGGGAAAAAAAACATTGTGTAATTTTTGTTCCTAAATCTAATTTTTTTTTTGATTATATTTACCTAAATTTCTCACCAACAATGTTTTATGATACCTTGGTCCCCGGATTAAAATTTTTAACTATGTTTTAAAAATTACTTTTTTTATTTTTTAAAGAATCTCTATTCCCTTTTTACACAAAACTGACCTTTGATCTCACCAAGGGTTGGGGAAATTTTTTTTCCTTTTAAATTAAAAAATTATAATTAAAAATTACCCCCCTTTTACTTTTTTTTACAGTTCTTTAAAAAGGTAAATCTATTTCCCTATAGAAAACCGAATGGGGGGTTGTTTTATTTGATTTTTTTATTGTATGAAACCAATACACACACCTATATTTATTTTAAATTATTATTTTTATACTTAACTGCTTAATTTATTGATCTCCCTTAACTTATATTATGCTTTAATATATTTGCTGCTTATTATTTTTTGCCCATTTTTCCCAATTCATGCCTAAATTATTTGCTGAACCAAAATTGCTTTTCTGCAGGATCCCTTGATTATTATACAATAAGGACCGACCTCAGTAGCTTGGTTTTCGTCACCGTAGGTCGATAGTGGCGGGGCCCAATCCCCACTTAGACGGACTTTTCCCAACAAAAAAATTCCCCAATCGAAATAAAATGGTTTGGGCCATTAAATTTTTTTCTTGTTACTTTCAAGCTCATATGTGCATTTCATAGTTCTGATCATGATCATAATTATGAAATGAGAAACCTAATATTAATTTTTTAGTTAATCATAAAAAAAAGTTTCCATTGACGTGACATATAAAAATACAACTGTGTAAATAATTCTTTAAACCCTAAATACACACGTTTAATAATTTATATTATCAAAAAAATACATCAAGTTTTTTTTTTTTTTTTTTTTTTTTAAAGATAAAATTGTCACACAACTGTAAATAAAACATGTTTTAATTTTGTTCTGCGAGTATAAGCAATAATAAATTAAGGGCTTGTTTATCCATTACATTAATGGTTAAACTATAGTGCTGTTGGTTTAGCGCTAGTCAGAGATTTATCTCCTTTTTTTACTTAAAAAGATGAGTGTTTCACAGCCGTTTTTATTTCGTAGCCGTGAAACAGGAGCTACTGTAGACGCTTGTGGTCTGTGTTGTAGCCTGCCCATCCCGTAGTATATGCCTCCCCTCTGATGGGCGAGAAGTGACACAATACTCCCCAATTAGGTGCTTGTTTAATTAATGGAATAACCGAAACCATGACCGTTTTGATGGCAAATCGACACACTGATTGTTTTTGTTTCGTACCCCTGTTCCTCAGTAATGGTAACACCCAATACTAGAAGCTGAAATTTGGATTTCTTGGTGTTCAGGGCGAAATTAATAGACGTTTTTGTAATACATCTGTGGCGCTAAGTCACGGATTGCGTACTGTGTTAACTGTGTAAGACTCTGAAAACCGACGCTTAACAATGACTTAAGTTATAGAATTTGTCTATTAATTTCGCCCCAATGTGCTATGATGTCACTCCAAAATAATATGGCGTCAGCAATGGATGAAAACTTTGGTGGCAAAGTGCTGGTATTGAGCTAGTGATGGCATAATGACTTGTTTAACTTCTCCCCATTCTAATGGAATGACATGATTGACCTTTCTCGTAGAAAGGTTATGCTTTTCAAAAATAGTAGATAAGGATTGATTTAAAAAAAAAATGAGTTTACGTCGGTCATGATCGGTTTTATCATAGAGCTTAGAAATGCAGGGTCGAATTAAAAAAAAATAATAATAATAATAATTAAATAAAAAAATACAGCTATTCAAAAATAAAGATATCTAGGTAGCATCTCATATAATAGCTATTAGATGAGATGATTGGAAAGCTGAAGCAAAAGAAGGAAATAACTGGAGGAGTTATTTTTTGCGAGGTTATGGGTAATAGAGTGACATCGTTTTTTTTTTTTGCATACACATGCAATAATAACTATTGCATTTTACGTGTATGGCATCATGAGAGGCTATTGGCCGCGGCAGCCTCATGAAAACATATTGTAAACAAGTAATCCACTAATGTAATCTTTTCAAAACAAATATAGAGCGCTAAAAAATGTTTGTTTAAACCCTGAAACGGAAAAAGAAAAAATCCCTTCAACCGAGATTCGAGACATAACTTTTTCAAAATATTTATGTCGGTTGGGAATCGAACCTGAGATTTAATCGTCTTATTCTGGGCTAGTAATGTACATTTTGAAGTGTGTATTTCTCTATGTTCGTTTATGTTGTGAAAAAGATCTCACCTGCACATCATACTGATAGGATAAAATTCCCTGAAACGTCCATCCACGTAAGGAATTGAATGGGTGACCATTCAATTTCGAACCCTTGTGATGCTGGCTTTCCTCGGCCCAATACTGTTTGAGGTTAATGAAGAGAGCCGTAGCCCATTTCAGAAACACTACTACACTCTTCAAATCCCCGAATCTCCCTTTCAACCGTCAAACAACGCACTCTGATTGGTTATTGCGTTCAAATTTACCAATCAGAGTGCGACAGTTAAAAAGAATAGTTTTGACAATTGAAAAGGAGATTTTGGAGATTATGAAAGCGGAGAGAGTTTTTCGGAACGGGCTACTAGTTTTGTGATTTTCTAGCGAACAAAGGTAAAACCCCATCTCAAATATCTAGATGTCCTAGGTAGGTCATTTGAGACGAGTGGTTTATCCTCTATGGGCTGGAAACTCACAAACCAGCTATTACTCACATTAATCTCACCTAGCCTGGGTTGGCCGGGGAAAGCCAGCATCACGAGGTTCGAATTTTGAGTGGAGAATAGGAGGGTAAAACTCCCGTCTCGAATAACCTAGATTTTATAGATCCGTTTTTTTTTTTTTTTTTTTTTTTTTATAAAAGTCTGTGGACCCCCCCCCCCCCCCCCCTCCATCATACTGTGCCTGAGAGTGAAATCCTTCCCCGTGGAAATTATCGCACCCGTGTAAAGAATAACCTCATCTTGATTTCTCACTTTCTTTTCGTGACTGCTCTGCACTGAAGTAAGTTCTGTGAAATAAACGACCTGTGTGTTTTTTTTTTTATGTGTTTTTAATTTGTTTTAAAAACCGACCTCACTAGCTTGCCGGACTTGTAACCTGGAGGTCGGTGGTTCAAGTCCCGGTTTCAGCGTGGTATTAGTAAAGCGAGTTTGAATAGTTGTGATATCACGAAAGTGAATGACACAAATATGATGTGTTTTCTTTAATTTAATATTTTTCGATGTTTTAATACGTTTTTTTGTGCTTGTTAATTATGAATAAAATACACTGTAGTGGAAGGTAACCATTAGGCCAGGTTAATGCTTAAAGCATTTTCTACCACCTAACCCTCAGAGTCATATTATTATATGACTTTTTTTTGTATTATATTATTTTTTTGTAAAAGGCAAAATGTTTTGCGAAAAAAAAAAAAAAAAATATTATATGGTCAAATACTCAAATGAGAGAGGAAAAATCCGAGCATTGGGTGGGATCCGATCCTTAGATCCCGGATCCATACGCTAGATAGTTTACATTACAAGTCCAGCGCCGTTGCTACATCGAACAATGCTTGGGAATGCTCAAAATTTGTTTTAAATCGAGTACATATGTTGGGTGGAAGAGATTGCCATAGACAATAACCCCGCCCTTTAGTTAGGACATATGTTTATACATATTTTTCTACTCTTTTTCCTTTTTATTGTATATAAGTAGTCACTTGGCCTAGCGGTAGCATGCTCGGCTTGCACTCCAGGTGACCTGGGTTCGAATCCCGGCAGGGTCGGAATTTTTTCGGCTCTGTACTTTGGATGTCGGGGCCTACCCTAGCCTCGTGAGGACAATTGGGTAGTTGTAGAGTGGGCAACGACCAGTGGCGGCATTACGAGATAGATATTGGAATATGACGGTTGGTTGGAGATATGATGCATTAGCATTAGTTCTCGTAATGTCGATGCTACCCACTAAAAATTGTGACATAATAACACAAATAACTAGCTCTTTATCTTTTTATCTTTATCTTTTATTGTATATACATATTGTTTTCATTTTTTCATTGTTATAATAATTATTTATACCTAATGTACATCCTCGTATGTCTTTTTATATCTAATAAAGTGTTTAATAATAATAATATGTCTATAATAATACTAAGCCCTCTAACACTCTGTAAAGAGCATGGGCCTCCCTTTAAGGGTTTTTTTTTTTCAAATTTACAAATATATTAAATAATCAAAATAATATAATATTTTTACTTATTGTTATATGAAATACCCAACTCACCTATTGCTTCAACATAATTGGTGCTTCAACTTAATATAGACATACATATGTAATTAGATATACATATGTAATTACACTAATTACGTATAGTACAAGTAATGAGTATAAAGAAATAGACAAAAATAGGAACAGTGTAAACAATAAAAAGAAAAAAAATAGATATATATACGAGTATACACACATATGCCCTAACTAAAGGGCGGAGTTATTGCCTGTAGCAATAACTCTCTCTTCTCTTCCACTCTTCCACTCAACTCTTCCAAATGGTAGATCTTATTTATTTTATTTTTATGTTCCAAAATTATGGTATATGGTATATTTACTTACGGTAAGAATCATTTTACAAAGTCACAAGTACATAAAACAAAATTATGTTCCAAAATTATGGTATATGGTGTATTTATTTACGGTAAGAATCCTTTTACAAAGTCACAAGTACATAAAACAAACATGAAAAACTTTACAATGACTATCACCCATTCACATCTGATTTCAGATACCTACCTATAATCTTGCACCATGTCCCAGTAATGCTCCCGCGGATCAGCAGTCCGCTGCTGCCTCAGGCTTCCAGACACTCAGCAAACTCAGGGAGTTCCCGCTCATCAACTCAGCGTGGACCCAGTCTTCAGGTAGCTTTTTTTTTTTTTTTTTTTTTTTTTTTTCTTTGGAAGGCAGGAAAAAATCTTTCAAATACACCCAGATCCATCCTAACCTGGGGTGTGAGATTTCCACCCACTAAAAACCCACCTTCTCTAAAAGCTAACCGCACTTGGAACCGAAAAATATCATTACTTCAAGTGCGGCGCTATAGGGCACTTACTGATTTCGTTGTAGTGCCCTCCCATCTCTCTCTTTTATAACTATTATCTCTCTCACCATTTTCTCTATACACTCCCAATTCTCTTTACTCGTTAACATTTCCTCTATTATATTCTCTACACTTAACACTCTCCCTAACTTTGTAAAACACTGCTCTCTCTGGACCTTGAACTTCTCACACACAAAAAAGGTGTGAGCAGCATCATCTCTTCATTCAGGTAGATTAAAAAAAGAATTAAGGGCTAAAGATAAAAAAAAAAACTAATAATAATTTCACAACAATATACCTCGACTCTCCATTGATTTCCTCCCTCATAACTTACAACGCACATTCCTCTACTTTAGACCTTAGTAATAATATTAACCAATTTAGAGAAATGTGTAAAGAGGCTTTATCTTTTCCCTTGTAATATTTTTTAAATTTAAAATCCTGTTACCTGTTTACGTAATTGCATAGGTACATTATGCGTGTAAACAGAGAGATAAAAAAAAAAAAAATATAGATATCTTTTGACTTCTATTTTACCAGTGTCTAGCTAGGGAACGTTATTATTATTAATTAAACATATTAGATCAATTTTTATTTACATAGAATATATAGATACATAGAAATTGAGATTAATAAAACAAACTTGATCAAGGGCGGTGCTAATGCCAACGGCATTCTCTTCCGCAACACCACAACGTTAAACAGGGAGAAGACTATTGTCCCGCTAGAAGACTATAAATAGAGAACGGGCTAGCCAACCCTAACAAGTCAGGCTAGCTTGCAGTTTCCCATGGATTTAATGGTTTATAAAGAAAAAGTCCAAGTTCTCACGAGGGTTGATCGTACATAGAAATATGGGTTCAGAACGAGCCAACTTTTCTCTTGAGTTGGCTGGAGACAGCAAGGACTTGGATGGGTGCCCAACTGACCATTCAAATTCGAACCCTGATGATGCTGGCTATTCCCCGGCCCCACTCAGCTTAGGTGAGGTTATGTATCTCTTTGTGAGATTCCAAAAAATAGAGGGTAAAACCCCTGTCGTGATATGACCATGCAGTTGAAAGGGAATTTTTTTACTTCAAATCTCAATAATCTTCTTTTTAAGTAGGTTTTTCCGAACAATCATTATAAAAATTACCCTGTATCCGAACAATCATTATAAAAAACTCTGTTCTTGAGTTTTTTTAATATTATTTTTAAATCCATTGCTTATGCCTCACTTTGATTAAATACTCAATCCGTACCAACGGCTCAAATGCTTGTACTTGGAAACCATTGATAACCTGTATTTTTTTTTAAACAGTAAGGTCAACACACTAACTTATCAACTCAATAATATTATCATAGAAATTTTGTTCACCATGTCTGATCCTTTGGTTCAAAAGATCATTTTTTGATAAGGGGTGCATATTCTATACTTAGGTAGAGTATTTTTGTAAAGTAAAGTATATTTTTTGTTTTTATCTATTAATACCAAGTATAGTACGTTATTATTATTTTGGATTATCTACTAAAGATGTCTTTACTTTCACATCCTTTTATTTTTGCTCCGGTAATGTTCACTCTCATCGTTATTCATACAAGTAACTACTCATTTTTCCTCACGAGGTATGAGTGGACCCCGTTCTATGTGTGGACTGTGGCCCCCTTCCAAAGTAAAATAGCCGAAAAAATCTGACTGCCGGAATTCGAACACAGGTCACCTGCCTTAAACCTTGAGTACGGACACGAAATTCATCATTATATCATTTACCTTAACTATTTTTATATTGTTTTATTTATTATTTACTTAATATCATTTACTCATCATTATATCATTTACCTTAACTATTTTTATATTTGTTTTTATTTATTATTTACTTAAATTAATTTTATTATTTGCCGATAAACATCTGCCTGCAATCCTGAGTAAAGTTATCATACTTGTCTTAATCACAATCCTGATAGCACAACTACTCACTCTCGCTTTACTAATATTTGCTTAACTTGGGACTTGAACCACCGACCTCCGATCACATGTCTGCCGCCTTATCGATCGAGCTACTGAGATCGGTTGCAACCGTGAGTACTAATTGATTGTCACCGACCTCAGTAGCTTCAACGATAAGGCGGCGGACTTGTAACCTGGAGGTCCGTGGTTCAAGTCCCGGTTTCAGCGTAGATTTAGTAAAGCGAGTTTGAGTAGTTGTGACATCACGAAAGTGATTAACACAAATATGAAAAACTAAACTACTTAAATTAATTTTAATATTTGGAGAAAAACATCTGCCTGCAACCCTGAATAAAGTTATCATACTTGTCTTAATCACAATCGTGATATCACAACTACTCACTCTCGCTTTACTAATATTTGCTTAACTTGGGACTTGAACCACCGACCTCCGATCACATGTCTGCCGCCTTATCGATCAAGCTACTGAGGTCGGTTCCAACCGTGATTACTTCATCATCATAGGGTGGCGTCATCGTGAACGATGGTAGCCAGACAGTGGAGGAATGACTCAGCACTTCTACACTGTCTTTACAAGGAGGCTAATAATTGACAAGGGCCCCCAGAACCAAGCCAATGCTGGTCTACTTCCCTGTTTATAGTCCCCCAGCCAGACCGTGAGTACTTACTGAAACGATTTTTTTTATCATTGATTGTCCCCAGGTCTGTACAACCGGGTCAAGGAAAGCAGTCCCCTGGTGAACAGCGCGTTTAGTACCGCTGAGTCTACCGTCGCCCTGGCGGCAGTGCACGCTACCGCTAACCCTAACCGTGCAGCGGTTCCAAGCTCCCCTAGCGAGGGTAGACGAGACGCTGGCCCGAGGTCTGACTTGCCTGGAGCAGAGGGTGCCCCTTGTGAAGGCCGAACCCGCTGTGGTGAGTGATTTATTGCTTTACTCTTTATTAATAGGACATATCATGTACAACACAAATAATTAAAAATTAAAATACAATATAATAGAAGAAAAAAATAAAGAAAAAATAAAAAAATATATACATAATAATAATTTTAAAAATTATAATAATAATTTATTTTTTATTGTTAGTTTACCTTACGGTGTGCACAATTTTCTTAAAATTTTCTTAGTCTTTAAACTAACTTGATATAATATAATATTTACTTATAAAAAAATAATAATAATAATAAATGAGGAGAAGATAAGTAGGTATTGAAATTTAGTTTTTTTTGTAAAAGGTTGACTAGATAGATACTTTAGTTAGGACATAATATATGTCCGAACTAAAGGGCGGGGTTATTGCCTTAGTTATAAAGGGTTATTAGTGATGTACCCTTCTAGAAGCTTCACATAGGAAATAATTTTAAGCATTGCAACCGACCTCAGTAGCTTGATCGATAAAGCGGCGGACTTGTAACCCGGAGGTCGGTGGTTCAAGTCCCGCGCGGCTTCAGCGTGGATTTATTTAAGCGAGTTTGAGTAGTTGTGGTATCACCAAAGTGATTAACACAAATATGAGAAACTTGGTGAGTGATGTACCCTTCTAGAAGCTTTACATAGGAAATAATTTTAAGCATTGCAACCGACCTCAGTAGCTTGATCGATAAGGCAGCGGGACTGGTCCTGGAAGTAGGTAGTTCTAGTCCCGTATTCAGCAAAAAATTAGTAAAGCGAGTTTGAGTAGTTGTGACATCACAAAAGTGATTAACACAAATATTATATGACAACTTAAAAAATCGTTTTTTAATTTTGAGTATTGACTTATTTTATAAATACATGGTAATAAAAGGCTTTACTACCAGAAAATGCCATTTTTTTCCTCTTTTGCTAAACTAAACAGACTACCATGAGTAACTGTATCCTAAGGTAAGTACCATTGGGATCATTGTATTGGTTTTGAAGTTTAATTTTTTGTATTATAATCAAAGATTTGTATTATAATTTGTACAATTGCACGAATTACACCTCGGGCAGTGCTGCAGACGTCAGAGAAAATATTACTGTGAGATCACTCGAGTATCTTTAACATGATATCACGATTTATTGCTCTCGCTCAATTTAACATTAACATCATACCATGATTCTCCCTCAAGTAACATTAACATGATATTTCTTGTCCTTAGCTCTACGAGGGAGCTAGCAGCTGTGTGAATTACATCTCGGGTAGGGTTGCAGACGCCAGGCAAAACATCACTGTAAGACCACTCAAGTAACATTAACATGATATCACGATTTCTTGTCCTCAGCTCTACGAGGGAGCTCGCAGCTGTGTGAATTACATCTCGGGTAGGGTTGCAGATGCCAGGCAAAACATCACTGTTAGATCACTCAAGGACCTAGCCAAGGAGAAAGCTAATGAGGTGCTCAACTCACGATACGGCAATGTGGCCTTTCAAGGTACAGTGTTTTTAGCTTGTGTCTTTTTTCAAATTTGTAAGTCTCCTTGTAAAGACAGAGCTGGAGACCATATGAGATTTTTAGTAAAAGTGTGTGGATTGTTTTGTTCATGATGCCATCTTGTGGTGAGGATGATGATGATACGTGATAATAGCTGTTAGCTATAATGTTTTTACAATACTACCTAGAGATTTTTTGTACGAAAAATAATGTATAACTCACCATTTTCTTCTCCTTCCTATCAGGGTTTAGCAACATCACATTTCTTGCTATGCTATTGAAAAAAAAAAGGTTATTAGTCTATTGAATCTACTGTCTGTAGTTTGTATTTTTACTTTATTTCACAAACATTTTTTGCTTTATAATTTTTATGACATTATTACAAATCATTTTTGTATATATATCTTTATCAATCCTTCCTTTTTGAGCTTTTCTACTCCATTTTAGCTCTACCGCGAAGATTTTCTTGCAACCGCCAATGAGTGTATCTACTAAAATTGCAAGGCAGATACACAGTCTTTAAAACGTCTTTGATGGATGCCCTTGCATGAGGGAGTTGATAAAATTGGTTAGAGTTTAGAAATGTCCTCGGTATCAATAAAAAAATTACGTTGACTTTGGTCAATCAAACCGTTTGTTGGCTTGAATTCCCACCTAATGCATGAATTTTTCCTCATTTATTTGAGTTTGTGACCACAATAGTAATAATAATATTAATAATAATAAGACTCGGGAGGTTCGGTTGTTAGAAAATGCTTTGAGCATTAACCTCGCCTGGTGGTGGTTACCTTCCACTTTTTTCTTTTCCTCTGTCTTATCCCGCTCAAGCAGGGTTGATTGGTTTTGGCACAATTTTTACGTCTGGATGCCCTTCCTAACGCCAACGATTTTATTTGATTTAACGTCCTGGCTTAGGACGGGGTTTTTACCCTCCATTCGCTGGGAATCGTAGCAGCTACCCACATTAACCTCATTCAGCCTGGTGGTTACCTTCCACTAAGGAGTATTAAAAAAAGAACTGTCTGTAGTTTGAGAAGGCTGATGGAATTTTTTCTCTCTTTCTCCCCAGGGTTTCAGCAACAGCACATTCGTAGCAGAACAGTTGATAGACCACTACTTGCCCCTCTCTAATGAAGTGCAGGATCGTGATGCCGCAGCCTACCAGGAAGTTCTTGGTGAGATATTTATTTTCATTTATTTATTTATTTAGAAACTCTTTATCAGTAGAACATAATTATACAGACAAATAATGGTAAAAATTAAATATAAAAATTGACAATATTAATAATATAAACAAGAAGAAGAAAAAAAAAATATATAGATACATATGTGCCAACTAAAGGGCGGGGTTATTGCCTATGGCAATCTCTTCCACCCAACCCTTATTAATATTTTATCCATCCCGGTAGCTCAGTGGTTCAGGTGTCCGGTAATCCAGAGATCGCGGGTTAGAAACACAGCCTTCTGAGATTTTCACCACATAATAATACGTACGTCTTGGGGCTGACTACTTGAATAATGGGACTCATTTGTCCTAATCCTATAGACAGTATGAAATAATGTGATATTATTATTTCAAAAGGTTGGGTGGAAAAAATCGTCTTGGTCAAGCATCCCGCCCTTTAGATTGAATATATTTTCACACTACTCTATAATATGTACTAGCTAAAACCCGGCACTTTGTCGCCGTTAAGGTTTTTCCCGAGGCTGGTGTCCTACTTGAAAATGGTATTAATAGATATTTTAATTTTGATAATGTTCTAGGTAGTTTGACGTTGGGTTAGGGGGGTCAACTCACATAAATATTTCAATTTGGGCTGTTTGAGCTAGCTAGTTTGAGTAGTTGTGACATCACGAAAGTGAGTAACACATATATGATATGTATTTATTATTGATAATACTAGACCATGTTTTTTTTACTGCATTGTACATATTAGATTTAGTAAGGACCTATAATGGTGGCGCATCAATTTTTCATACCACACATATTTCTTAACAAAACGTTATTTTGCTCGTCCCGGTAGCTCAGTGGTAAAGGCGGCACTCTGTGAATCCAGAGGTCGCGGGTTCGAAACCAAGCCGGGACATGACAAGTTTTCCTCCCATTTGGGATTTTTACCACATAATAATACGTCTTACGGGCTTACTGCTGGAATAATGGGACTTAATAGTCCTAATCGGGCAGTATAAATAAGGCGATATTATTTTTATTATTTCTATCCCATAAACTATATAAGACCTGTTTCCTGTTTGACTGCTGAAGTAAAGGGACTTTTCAGTCTTACCTCGGCAGTAACAAGGTATATTCTATTCTATTATATTCGATTTGATTCGATTCTATTCTATTCTATTCTATTCTAATCTATTCTATTCCATCCTATTCTATGTTCTCTCTCGCAGCCCTGAGCTCAGATCAAGACCGTCTGCTGTTCACTCTGCAGACCCTGGGCCGCATTGCTGGAAAGCTGAAGCGAGGTGTCACTCTGAGCCTGAGTCAGCTCCCGGCCCACGCTATCGATATGCTGAACAGAACTGGCCTCATGATTCACCTGGCGAGCTATCTCAACCTGGTCAATCAGCACCTGGCCAATCAGCAATCCCAGCAGCAGCGGGCTACTTGAACTGACGAATCAGCATAAAGTCCACTGTCTACACGGATTTTTATGTTTATATACAGATAAACAAAAAGAGACTGGCAAACAGACCAATCAGCAAGTGCATTTGAGGGCAAACACACCTGAGTGCATTTGAGTTTGCTTGCAAAATCTGTATTATAGTTTTCTGTTGACTTCTTTATTTTGTTTTGTATATTTATAAGAGAGAAATATAAACTGTGTTTGATTTTTGAGGAAGTCTGTATTGTTTTATTTTTTTTGTTAATAAAATTCAAGGAGTCTTCTTTATTCATGGGTGTGAACAGTGTGAAGGGAATCTTTTATTCAAAATTATATTTAGTCCAGTTCATTTTGCCAAAGTTTTAACTTATCTAATGCAACATAGGTATAAATTTATTAGTTCCTTATGTACGAGTATGTGCTATTTGTTTTTTTTTTACTTCTGGTTAGCATCAGGGGACTAAAATTTTACTATAAGTACTATCTACACTAAAGAACTAGAATTAGGTAAAAGGAGTTATCAAGCAGTCAAATAAATTATTGGTCCTGTATAGTTATGCATTTACAATTAAGTGAATTTGCTTTCCTAAATTATTCTCAACTTAATAAAAACAAAGATTCCCCTCCTATTTTATATAATTTTTAGAAAGTTTTATTAATTTTAATCTACCATAATATACATAAAAAATATGTTACAATTATACATTTATAAAACATAATATATTTTGACAATGAGTTAATAGGTTGGCAGGTTGATTCTCGGGTCAAAATATTTCTGTTTTCTTCATTTTATACCAAATAAATACGTACTTTTGTGGTTCAAAAAATTGTTTTATGTGTATTTTTCTTATGGCACAGGTTTCTAAATTTCTCATATTTGTGTTTATAACTGTTGTGATGTCTCAATTATTGAATCTCACACTGCTAAATTTCTACCGAACTTGGGTATTGAAAAACTGACTTCCAGATTACAAGTCCGCCGCCTTATCGATCAAGCGTGATAATGAACACTATACCTAGGTAGTGGTACTTATATTTCTAAATTATTGTTAAATCTATTGATTGAAATAAAAGTACAGCTATACAACAAATTAGTATTTTTCTACATATTTTTCAACAAATAAGTTTCCTGCGATTGAGAGGGCAGATAATACCAAGATATAGGCTAGAAAAGCTGTCTTCAGTTAAAAAGAACTTGGTGCCCAATCATAATAAATAAGTAGATCATGGATCCATGCGCTAGATTGTTTACATTACAAGTCTAGCGCTGTAACCACATTCACTACCAATGCTTGGTACTCTCTTTTTTTATGGATAATAGATAGACATTGTCTTTTATCCATAAAAAAGAGTACCAAGGATAATAGATAGACATTGTCTTGCAGCCTCCGTGGCGTAATGGTTGTGACTACTGCCCGTAGTCCAGAGTTCCCGAGTTCAACTCACGGCTGGGGCAGACTTTTCGAAGAAAATTCTGTTCCATCCAAACACGTGAGGCTGCCATTTCCGGCCCTACCCAGGCTGGGTGAGGTTAATGTGGGTAGCTGGTACGATTCCCAGCGAATGGAGGGTAAAACCCCCGTCCTAATCCAGGACGTTAAATCAAATAGAATCGTTGGCGTTAGGAAGGGCATCCAGCCGTAAAAAAATGTGCCAAAACCAATCAACCTCAACCATGAGGTTGAACAACGTCGACCCTGCTTGAGCGGGATAAGACAGAGTAAAAGAAGAAGAAGATAGACATTGTCTTGCTGGGGGACGCTAAGCTTTAGCGGGATGCGGTACCAGCCATGTCAGGCCAAACAAAAAACATAAATATAAAGGGTTGGGTGGAAGAGATTGCCACAGGCAATAACCCCGCCCTTCAGGTAGGTTTAATTAGCTTTATACTCTTTTTTTGTTCTTATTATTATTAAACATATTGGATCAAGTTTTATTTACATTGAATATATACATACCTATACATATAGAAATTGAGATTAATAAAACCAAACTTGATCAAGTTCTTGTTTCTTTATTCAATTTTTTTTCTTTATAATTTCATTGTACCTATTGTACAGTAAATATTGTAATTTGTCTTTACCTAATAAAGCGCATTATAATAATAAATAATTGACCCACTTAACAGGGTTTGCGTTAGGAAATAACAATAAATCATCCATAAGTAAAATGTGGAAGCAGAGTGCCAGAACCAAAGAACCTCAACCATGAGATTATGCAGTGGAGGGATTGTATGGAGGCCATGATAAAATATACAATTATACAGCCTGCTTCCATAGAGTTCAATAATTCTCTCAGGACGAGGTGACTGATCTTTATGTCGTAGTTAACTACACGCGTACATCAACATTCAATCTTATTTATGTACATATTTCCGTGCATTTCACAACTCGCATTTCTGAGCTGAGATGAAAAAGAACGGACATTTCAGTTACCTACATGTTTGTATTATATTTTTTGCACCAATTTTTTTCCGTTAGAAAAACACGATTTCAAATTTCGCAAATGTCCTATCTTGCGATGGCTTCACTATTTTTCTCAAATGACTTTCCATCCACTAGATCAGCGGTCGGCAACCTTTTGAACTACGCGGACCCCTAGCTTATGTCGATTTTTTTTAAGGGACCCCCACATTACAAAAGCGTGGGGGGGTGGTATGAAAGAAAAGTAGTGTAAATGTTTATTAAGATTCTTAATGGATTTAGTTTTTTTATTGAAACAAGAAAACGAAAAGAAAATTAATCACTTACCACCTACCTAACGCACAAATCAAGGAGAACTAAACTTAATAAACATTCACTATGAATTGGGATTATTGGGATTCCCGAGAGAAACAAGAGAAAACTCAGGTTTGGACTTGTATGCGGATGCAATTTTAATTTATGATTCGAGTTCATGAGCTATTTTTCTTCTTCTTTTTTTAAAACCTGAAATGGCTTCGCGGACCCCCAATTTAGCTCTCGCGGACCCCCGGGGGTCCGCGGACCCCAGGTTGCCGACCGCTGCACTAGATCACAGCCTACTTCGCAAATAGTTGTAAACGCGGCTTGGTCTACGGAAGTTTATCTTTAAAAAAAAAATGTAAACAATTTTTTTATCACTGCCCCATGTGCTTTTTATTTTTTGAATTTTGTGATAATGAAACTTTCTGTTAATATTTTTTTATGTAAAATATGATCATGATAATTATTTCTGTTGCTCTCAAATATCTTAATAAACAAAAAAAATATTAGTCAACAATCTATCCTAGAAAGCAGCTTGAATAGTTGTCAATGCATCTTAAATATTGAATAACTGTTCTTGTCTTTTGTAATTTGTATCTGAAGAATTGGTAAAGGTAATTTATCTAACATGTCTACACTTCTACAGCTAGTTATTAATATTTCACCTAAATTTAATGAATTAGGTCTGCAAGGCATGTTTCATTAGGATGCTTCTCAATAATTTAGTCTGAAGTGTTCAGATGTTCCTGCTGAGAAAGTTGGTATTTAGATATCTAAATATTTTTGAGGATAATATCCAAGTAAAACATCAATCATTAATACCATACCTTGAGAGTCTATTTTCTTTTGTTGTATCTAGCTTGGCTACAGCCAGGGGGAGTGATGGGAGTTCTTGTCAACTTATATTGAAACATTGCCTTGTCCTGAACTACATATTCCCGTGTGTGATTATTTTCTTTGTAGACTAGGTTACTGCTTAGAAGATAATTCAATTTAAAATTGGTCTTATTTTCATAAGAAATGTTTTTCTACTGCATATTGTCCCCTAGTTACAACTGTGAGTTAATGGTAATACATAGTTGAGTAGAGTTAATAGCAAAGAAATGCTCATTTATTTTAATTAATAATTATCCTGTGTCCATCAGATTGGTATTGATGTCTAGGCTCCTTTCATGTCCATTGATTCTTTTGTTTGGTTTTAATGTCCTGACTTGAGGTAGACAGGATGGGATTTTTACCCTCCATTTGCTGGGAATTATACCAGCTACCCACATTAACCTCACCCAGCCTGGGTAGGGCCGGAATTGCCAGCCTCACATGTTTGGAGGGAACAGATTTTTTTGTGCAAAAAGTCTGCTCCAACCGGGAATCAAACTTGGGATCTCTGAACTACGGGCAGTAGGCATACGCCCTGGAGGGTTTAATTAATTATAGTTCTTATATTCACAGGTCTAATACAAATGGGTTTAACAAAGCAATACTTGCGTTATGTTCATGAGGGCAGTTTCAACATCATAGCAAGTCCCAACTGTAATGTAGCTTTTGTAACACTCAAAAATCAAGAAGGCAGATTTCTTGCTGTTGGAGCCTCAGAAGATGTGATTGTGTGGGACTTGAGATTGGCTGAGAAAGTAAGTTTTTTTCTGAGTAATAACAACTATTTAATGATTTAATGGGCATGTCCGCACTTAATTAGTCATTACATTACATTATATCTGGGGGTCTTTTCTAAAAGAAATTCCTATGTGCTGCGTCCATTATTTAGAACTATTGCACCCCATTCAGCTCACTCATCACTTTCAAAAACGTCTGCTGCACTAAAAAGTTTAGCAGGTGTTATATAAGTTCACAGTGTTTGTTTCCAGCTTTTGTCCTGAGTATACAAGAGTTTGGATTTTTGTGAGTGACTTGATTAGGATGGGAGAGGGTGTTCCCTCACCACATTTATCGTACTCAATGGTGTCATTGTATACTCCAATGTTGTTTCTTAGGAAATAGTGACCTGGTAGTAAACCAACTATTTCTCTGGTGTTTGTTTAACCCAGTCAACAAAGGTGTCTGAGTTATTTTATTTTATTATCATTATTTGATTTTAATTCCAACCAGTCTACAAATTTTCTGAGTTGTTGCTTATTCTTTGATGTTTGTTCAACCCAGTCTACAAAAGTTTGTGAGTTGTTGTTTTTTTTTATGTCATTCTCTGATATTGGTTCAACACAGCCTACAAACGTTTCTGAGTTGTTAATATCATTAATGATCATTTTTTTTTCTTTTATAATTTTCATATGCGTTGTCATAAGAAATTATAAAAGTGTTTGGTAAGATATACTGCTCACCCGGTCCTTAATAGAACTTAGCCATGTCATTTGCTTACATTCAAAGATGCGCAATGCAA
>JAMCCL010000176.1:0-40000 GCA_024516035.1 Bactericera cockerelli
AATATACACAATGAGTATCAACAAAGAAGGGGGAAAGCGGCTTAGTCAAAAATAGGAGCCGCCGCTCCCAGATAAATACTTTTTCTAGCAACATAGAAGTTGCAATTATTTGCCAGAGAGTAGATTGCATAGAGGGTTGCCTCCCACGCAGTATAAAGATCATTATGGCTAAGATGTTTTATTTATAGCAATAAAAGAATCCATATTTCATAAATTAATAATATTGAACAATAATAATTGCAATCTGGAAGTGTTGTAAACTCCATAACTCACAATGTACAAAGTGTCAGCTGTCCGTCATATGCTAGATCTGGTTATCTAGGTTTCTGTGTCCCTGGTAGGACGAGAGGTTTCGCCTTTTTTATTCATGTGAAGTGTATTAATTAAATATCTAGCAGTAGCCATGTTAAATATCTAGCGAATATCTAGTTGGTAGCTATCTAATAAGTTCAATAACTTATTACTTGAATATGTACGATGTATTATCAGAACTCAGTAAATTAATGAATTAACTAGGCGCAGGGTGGTGCGTCGGGCCAAGTTTTGACTTAAGTGTCTCAGCAGCCAGGCTGCAGCCAGTATGAACAATAAATTATTTGACTTCAAGAGCGCCTACTAGGCAGCTAGTATAAACCATTGTTTATCTGACCTGGGGACATTAAACAGAGAGAAGACCAGTGCCTTACTAGAGGACTATAAACAGAGGACAGACTAGACGTTCTAGACGACCCTAACAAGCAAGGCTAGCTTGCAGTTCACGAAGGGTTTGTGGCGTATAAAGAAATAGGTTTCTGAAACTCAAAGTTGTTTTGCCAACAACAAAAAAAAATACCTGATTTTTTTCTCCCAATTGCAAGCAAAAAGTACTCTCATTTTGCAAAGACCGCAACTTGATTAACATTTGTAGAGGGACTGATTTGTTTACAAGATAAGGTTTGGACGTAAACCAACGTTGGGTACGTTGGCAATAAATCACTCGAATATCCCTCACATACATAGAAAAGTTAGAACATCGGCAACATTGGAAATTTCTAAAGAAATACCTACATATTTACCGTAGGAAAAAAAAGTTTATGGAGACGAAATCACGTTTCACAAGGGTGTAAGTATAACACCATGCAATACCTTGTCAAGTTACATGATTACACATACACACTCGTAATAAAATAACACTCAACATTCTACTACAACACAAACACGTGGCGCGAACGCTACACCCACACCCAACACAACTTTTAATTGAAACTGGAACTTGGCCTGGCGCACTGCCATCCTCCCCATTAGGAGACGAGATCGTAAATATCAACCGCATTACAGTAAACTGGACTATATTCTATGTATACCCACTAGTGATGCATAGATAAGACTTGCAAAAAATTAATTACCCTTAAAGAGAACGGTAATGAAAATTTATACATGAGGTACATTGTTACTTACCTATTCGCAAAAAAAACAATTAGCGGCTTGACTCAGTGTAATTATTTCCACTACAATTACGGATCAGAGAGTTAGTTGGACGTAATGGTCTTATTAATAATGTTGAAAAATAATAATAATAAAATAATACTAACAATAATTATCAATATTATCAAGTGATTATCATAAAAGGACTCCAAAGACCATCAACAATAACAATTAACCAACAATAAATAAATAAAATAGCAATAATAATAATGATTTTCACTATCAATAATCACAAATAAAAAATGTAATAATAATAATAATAATAATGTTTACTATCGATAATCACAATTAAAAAATGCAATAATAATATTATATCTGTGTCGAGTTCGTGACATGAAAGGGTTGCAGATTGGTGTATTGTGCAGATTATTGGATTGTACGGATTTTTTTTCTTCGCAAATATAATCAGGGTCACCTCGCATGGGCGCCAGTCATAGGGTTGCCCGCGGCAAACAGCTGGAGCGCTGAGTGGAGGAATTTAAACCACTTCTCACACGGTAGATCACTCGAGTGATTGTTGGTTTATCTAACATACAAGGTGGTTGCTAAAAAAAGTCTAAAAAAAATCTGTTATGAAAGTCAAACGTCACACACTCACAAAAAGACACCGTCTAAGACAGTCCCAATCAATGGAAGTAATATTCTATTATTCTTAGTTTTGCAATAGGTACGTATAAGGAGAATTATGGGGTTCTGCGAACTCAAAATCCAGAGATATTTTTACTTTCCTTATCCTATAGAAAGGAAAGTAATGGAATCACCCAAAATTTTCGATACTCCGTTTTTTTGTGTGATTAGATGGGAGGAGCGTTTAAGGGGGAATTTATATCTTCCTGTGCAATTTTTGATCCTACCATTAGTTGGTATTTACGTTTGTGTCCAATAATTTTTAAAAATACAAACCGTCCAGAGATTTAATCATGGTTCAAGACCATACTTGGTGGGTTGATAAGAATGCTTGGTGGTGGGATATGAAACATCTTCTAAATTTCAAAGAAAATTTCGGGTTCGTAAGATAAATTAAATTTAAAATTTAAAGAAATAAATCACGTCATTTAAGAAACAGATTTAATGATGATGATTTCATAATTTTCACCAAAAATAATAAGTACCAAAGTATAACAAAGAGGATTTTTTGGATAAAACTTATATGTCCAGATTAAACACCAAAAAATAAATCATGCTATTCAAGAATCAAATGAAAGAATACTTGACTTGAATAATGATTATTTTATATTTGTCACCAAAAAGAATATCAGAGAGACGATTTGAGAAAATTTAGTATCTCTACAACTCTACACCTACCTACAGAACAGATTACGCAGCACAAAGGCAAGCACTAAATTTGATGATGATGGTTTTAGACTTTTCAGAACTAAATAACATACTAAAAGGGTTTTTCAAAGAAAAATTAGTTCTTATCTAACAGACTTGATATTCAAGAAACAAAATATAAAAGGATTGACTAGAATTATAAGGTATGTAGAATTTGTACTAAATCATATCAAAGAGAAATTTTTGTTTATCAAGACAATTTGGAAAAATGACTCAGTCCAGATTAAGCACCAAGAAGGCAAGAACTATATCATTACATTCAAGAAGCATATAAGGAATTTTAATCGGATGAAGATTTTAGAAACTTCAGAAGAAACAGAATTTGGCAAAATAAACCACTGATAGTTACCAGAACTAAATCATTCCATTCAAAGAAACAAACACAAAAGTCTTTAAAGACTTGTTTGGCAGTGACGCATAAATTAAAACCAACACCCACCTCTTGGAATTTGCTCTTATTTCGTCTGGTCCCTAAGTTCAAGTTTAACCGACAGAGTGGTTCCAATTTGGGCCACTCGAAATTGACCTTGGCCTGACAAAAGCAGTATTGTACTGCGAGCCCGCCGTCGGGTATGATAAAATGCATTTAATTAACTTTTGGCACTGGATTGGCGCTTTGAGAAGAAAAAAATCAAAGTCACGTAAGCTATGTAACATGATCCATTGCTTTCATTTTGATTCTGACATATTCGGGAGAGAAAAAAGTTTCTGTTTGTATACAAGTTACCCGATACATTACCTGAAGGTGATAAATAAACAAAAATGTGCAATAACTTATGAAAAATGTAAAATAAAAGTTGAAACAGATTCCATAACAATTGATATTATCATTATACCTAGATGGTATTGAAACAATTATAAATGCCTTTTCCACCCACACTTTGAAGGCCTTATCAAAAATCGTTCTTCAAGGCACTCAAGGAGTTTGCATGAAAACCTTGAGGGAAGTTCATTAGATGGGATTTCTATTATTAAGTGGACACTGTGGTCGATTGGGTGCAAGTCGGTGACCCAGGTTCGAATCCCAGGGGGGGGAGGAATATTTTCCGCTCTATCCTTTAAATGTTACGGGATCAACTAATGGTCTAATTTATTGACCTCAGCAATACTTGAATCAATTAAACAAATTTATTAATAAAAATAATTATAAGAGAAGGATGGCATTGTTTATAAAAATATTATATTGTTTCAATACTTATTTTGTATTTTATCATAAAATAAATTCAAATTTCATTGTTGTTATTAATTTATTCTCAACTAATGCTATGAGTCTGACTCATTTGACTACAATTCTCTGGGTGGCGGACGCGAATTGGGTGTATTTGTATATACATACCTACATAATATTGTAGAAGTATACATATATAGGCTGGTGTATACATACATACACCCAATTCGCGTCCGCCACCCAGAGAATTGCCCCCTTTACGTGGGGAGGCCTCAGATATTAATCTGATTTTGTACAAGATGCCCATATATACTATGTATTTATGTTGTGTGTAAATTTAATTGTACAAATAAAGGCTACATTCCATTACATTACATTACATTACATTACATTACATTACATACATAATATTATAGAAAAACTAAACTTGTGATCCAGAGTCTGGATTTTGTTGAATTTCGCAACATGGGTATATTTATTTTGTGACAACTCCCATCATATTCAAGAACTTGTTTGCTTAATACTTTTCAAAATAATGTTACAAGTCCTCCTAATACAACCAATTAGATACTTGGAGATAAATCTAGATAGATCAGTCTATCTTGTCCATAGCAACGTTATCACTAGTTATCTGTACTTGTTATCAGTCGTTATCACTTGCGGGCCCCGACCAATCTCATTATGTTGCTTTCGGTAAGGCATTAATCTCTCTTATCACAATATCACATCTCTCGGCATGTACCAAATCAAGTTAAATATCAAGTAATCAATTAAATAATCTGTGTTTATCTAGAAAGGACAATCTTGTGCACACATAGACACTTAGGGACACGCCTTTCTATCTTCGGGACAGATCACAAGTGACAATGGCCATTAGCAGTAGGTTCAGTCTTGACTTTTACTTTTGTAGGTATCTTATTTGACGTAACTATTAAAATATCTATATTGGTACATTAATAGATATAGGTACATAAGATTTTGACATTCACCTACGATTTTGTATCTTGACGTACGTATACAGAGTGTCCACTTTTAATGTGCGCCATAGGAAAAATACATGTAAAAACAGTTTTTCTTGTCTCAAAAGTCGCCATTAAGTATTTTAATTAAACCAAATATGTTAACTCATGTATTTTTATCTGAAGAATCCACTGGTGGTAATTTCATACACCTGGGACTTACAGTTAAAAAATTAAGGGTTCGAAATCCGAGAAATGTGTTATGTTTGAAACTCAACATTTTTGTACAATTGGATACTCTATTTTATGTATTTTTTCACGAGAAATTGATTGGTAATATTTTCAGTTACCTGGGGTTTACAGTTAAAAAGTTCTGGGTTCGAAACCAAGTAATTGCGTTGTGTTTGAAACTCAATATTTTAGTACACCTGGATACCTACCTGGTTTCTGATTTTACTAACTGTGATACCCTATTTTAGCATTCCTTAACTTTATTTGTGTATTTTTTCAATAGAAATAACGATTTCTGCTTCTTTTGTCCGAAGAAGACCTACTGAAAAAAGGCGTGTTTTAAACTTGAATTCATGACTTTGTAAAAAAGGACAACTGATAATCAGTTTATGGGTAGGTACTTACTGATATTGAAGTTAGATTCGATTTCAGACGAATCTAGTTTAAATCTGACACACGCTCCCAATTTTCAAAACTCACGGATGTGGGCCAAAGAAAATCCTCTACTCTTGGTACAGCCTCATACTCAGTACCCACAAAAAGTAAACGTCTGGGCAGGAATAGTAGGACAACACATTATTGGTCCAATATTCTACAATGAAAGTCTAACTTCAGAACTCTTCCTCGACCTCCTTGTTCATGAAATAGGTCAATTAATCACAAATGTTGTTGGTGAAAGAGAAATTTTTTTTCAAATGGACGGTTGTCCAGCCCACAACTCAAGATTAGTCAAAGAGTTTTTACAAGCAGCATTTCCAGGAAGGGTGATAGCAGTGCTCACAATGGTGATATTGATTGGGCAGCAAGATCACCCGATATATCCCCAAATGACTTTTTTCTTTGGGGTTACCTAAAAACAATACTTTATCACGAAGGTAAAACATACCCCAATGTAGAGGCATTGAAAGATGACATCACCCAAGCATGCAACAACATAACAGCACGTCAATTGCCAAATGTTCGCAATGAATTTTACGACAGATTGGGATATTGTGTTGCTGCTGATGGAGATATCTTTGAAAATCGAATCTAACTTCAATATCAGTAAGTACCTACCCATAAACTGATTATCAGTTGTTCTTTTTTACAAAGTCATGAATTCAAGTTTAAAACACGCCTTTTTTCAGTAGGTCTTCTTCGGACAAAAGAAGCAGAAATCGTTATTCCTATTGAAAAAATACACAAATAAAGTTAAAGAATGCTAAAATAGGGTATAACAGTTAGTAATATTGAGTTTCAAACATAACGCAATTACTCGGTTTCGAACCCAGAACTTTTTAACTGTAAACCCCAGGTAGTTGAAAATATTTACCAATCAATTTCTCGTGAAAAAATACATAAAATAGAGTATCCAATTGTACAAAAATGTTGAGTTTCAAACATAACACATTTCTCGGATTTCGAACCCTTAACTTTTTAACTGTAAGTCCCAGGTGTATGAAAATTACCACCAGTGGATTCTTCAGATAAAAATACATGAGTTAACATATTTGGTTTAATTAAAATACTTAATGGCGACTTTTGAGACAAGAAAAACTGTTTTTACATGTATTTTTCCTATGGCGCACATTAAAAGTGGACACTCTGTATACATCTAAATATAATTTTTCATTTTGTTATTTATACAGATTAGGTAAGAAAATACTTACCATTGTAGAGGTTTCTACAGTTTTGAAGGACATTTCAATCCATAACGTACCTATACCTACTAATTTGACGTCTATCTACGAGCATACATAGATATAGAACCATGCGAGCATGTATTTCGAAGTAGGTGGGTAAGTATACATATCTACACTCACCAGCAAATTAACCGGACACTTGTTCTTTTTTCATTAGATTCAATGTATTTCTTTACGAACTAAATTAGACTCAACTTTTTTTGTAGTTCTTTTTTGTTTTGATAGAAAAGTAACAGTATGGAGAATAATTCTGATTTTATTGCAAATTTTAAAATTACCTTTCTTCAATGTCTTTTTAATGATATTAGGAGAACCTTTGTGCCGAATTTCATAGCTCTATAGTCAATAGGACCGAAGATATGAGGGTGTGAAAAACCGGGTGAATTGATTCGTGTAAAGATACACTTCCGTGCTTGTTGGAACTTGGCCTGGCGCACTGCCGTGCGCTCAGATGTCTTGTTCATGTATGCAAGGTAAAATTGTGAGTGCAGATTTTATAAGCAATTTTACTGTTTTTTTTTTGCAGCGAAAATAAATTATATCATCAACTCTAGTAATGTTGGAGATGTGGACAACATTATCTCTTATTTCTTCTTCCTCTAATTAAAAATAAACAAAGGCCGCGTGCTTCATTTTCTTGGAGTCACCTACTAAATCCTCATCTCGCTGGACGTTGCGTTGGTTGACTTCAGTGATCGAGAACTGGTGTAGGCATTCAACGTCCCATTGACGCTGGCTCAAGTAATGTACTTTTCATAAACCACCTTGATGAAATAATCAAAACACAGAATGGTCGCAGTGCTCTCATTTGTAATATTATTATTTCTTTTAAGTCGGTAACGCATGTCAACAAGTTTGATATAAATGTCACCACGCTAATGAAGTGGGTGGGACAACTAATATTGCTAATAATTAAGCAATTTCAAACATATACAGGGTGTTCGCATCATTGTTTGCCAATAGAAAGAGTGCGGTCAAGCATGAGAAGAATAAAGACCGAATTATAAACAGGATTGAAGCTAGATATAAGTTAAGCTGTCCCTTAAGTGCGCTGTGAATGGTTGAAACTCCGATTTGAGGGAGAGTCTGGCTTATGTTTAATTTAATCCATTTTTGAAAATTGGTCCAAGTGCTGAAAAATTTTCACAGACGACTTAAGGTAGGTTTTATACAACTTGAAATTTACAGGAAACAGTACCTATCAAGAAAAAAAACCCTGGATAAGAAATACCAATTTCATCAGAGATGATGACTATACAACGGAAAGGATTATTGTCGAATGTGGTCAAGCATGAAGAAAAGATTCAACTGATTGAAGACAGGATAAGGTGGCGAGACTTCACCCTTCCGGTAATGATGGAACATACCCACTCCCCTGAGTGGGTACGTCCAGATCGGCAAAAGGTGAGTTCCGTGCAATGATTACCACCACACTTTTCCATTACTTTCCTTTCTATAGGATAAGGACAGTAAAAAGTTTAGGTAACTTTTAAACGCAAAGTTTAGCGTCATAAGTTACGAGGTACGTCCCGAAAGTAAGGGGACAACTGTCGTAGGGGTTGTTAGGAATGTCTTTTTTTCAAGGTTGGCATACCTGCTTGTAGGGGAACTCCTAACGGTCACAATGAGCCCTTGCCCATCTCAGTTCATTGGAAAATGTCGTCGCAGGAGCCCGTCGCGTCAACCTCTACAGGTGCCGTTCGCTCCACCTACCGCAGGTGCGAGATTCGGGCAGTTTATCACTTGCGTAGGAATTCAGCTGCTGAAATCCATCCTCAGCTACTGAAAACCTATGGACCTGAAGTGATTTCACGTTCCAAGGTTTTCAAGTGGGTTAAGAAGTTTAAAGAAGGTCGCACAAACACACACGATGAAGAAAGAAAAGGCCGTCTGTCGTTTCAGAAGAACATGTGCAGCAAGTCAATGAAAAAGTCGCAGCGATCGTCGTATGACCCTCAAAACCGTATTCCTCTGACCTGGCGCCCTCGGATTTTCATCTGTTCACTAAACTGAAGGAGTTATTGGCTGGAAAAAGGTTTTTCAGCAACGAGGAGGTCAAGGAGACTGTGGAGAAGTGGCTGTTGGAGGTGGAGCGGAGCGTGTATGACGAAGGCATACAAAAGTTCGGACCCAGGATGTAGAAGTGAGTGAAGCTTGTCGGTGATTATGTGGAGAAATAAAGGACTATATTTGGAACTTACCCTGTAAATTTTGAGAAAATATATGCATTTTTCGAGTTTTAACATCAATTGTCCCCTTACTTTCCGGACGTCCCTCGTACTTTATATTAGCTTAGGAGATGTTATATTTGTAAATTTAAAATTGTTATAAATAAAAATAAACCAAATCAAATCGCTAATTTCTGTAAAATCTTAGCACGACCACCGTCGGAGCTCGTCTTAAAAATGAATCGGTTTTTCGACATGATATCTATTTCGACATGATATCTCTATCTATAGTTTTCGATAGCAAATAAAGTCTTCTATCAATTCTAAAACTTGAGAAATATAGGGACATCCATCCTGTATGCAAATAAATAATTACTAACCCTTTATGATAATATTGATAATAATCAAGCTATTGCAAAAATAAATATACAAGGCGTACGGGTGGATTGATTTGCCGACGGCCTTTGTGCAAAAATGCAAATCAGCGCACTTTCAAGTAGACTAGAACGAGCAAGTATTTTGAATGGGTGACATATTAATTGAATTCAACAGCAAAGTGCATGGTGTCACAACAGTTATAACAATCTAAATGACCTTAATACCTGGAGAAAAGGGAATTTTCAGTCTTACCTCGGCAGTATAAACAAGGTACGAGTATATTCTATTATATTCTATAATCAATAAGGCGGTGGACTCGTATCCCAGAGGTCGGTAGTTCAAGCCCCGCTTGTACGGCAAAAATAAAGTATAATTTCAGCTAGCGGAGATGACACGTTGTTTACTTACACCAGTTCTCATCCGATCACTGAAGTTAAGCAACGTCCAGCGAGATGACGATTCGGTAGGTGACTCCAAGAAAATGAAGCAAGCGGCCTTTGTTGATTTTGTCCTTGAAAATTAGAGGACATTGATTGGTAACCTTTTTTCTTTTCTTGTTCTACTTTCCTTCCCTGGGATCACGGTGATGTTTCACCAGAACCTTTCTGGTCATGATTCCGAATCCATACATGGTCATCATGGGAATCCACGTTCTTCTAGGTATTTCCAGCCCCACTCAGGCTGGATGAAGTTAACTTGAGTAGCTGGATTGTTTGTTTAAAATCCCCGTCGTGATATGACCATTTGACCATGGAGTTGAAAGCTATGTTAAACCCAAATTAATGCCAGTTTGAAAGATTGTCAAGACACATGCCAAATACAGAGTCATAATATGGTGCACTATCAGTAAGTACTAGGACTAAACCACAATTTAACATGAATGCACTATTTAACAGTACAAACAGTCGCGACCGGTGGAAAAATGGATTGGGGGTGCTGTTACATAAACCGGACTAAAATGGGATTTATAGGGTCGGCTCTCTTAGGACCTAATGTGTTTGAGTTTGTCTACCGTGCCAATCATTATAATTATAAATTTATTATTCTAGACATGAACATGTGCAATGATTTTCATTATTTACGAGCTAGGACTTGAAAAACACTCTTTTTTCCTTTTCGTCTGGGGGTGCTACAGTTCCGCAGCTCCTTAGCACCGACCGCGCCTGAGAACAAAGTGTACGGGTTTATTTCAATACCAACATTACGGTCCATACAACACCAATAATGATAGTAGATATTATTGGCACAAGCTCACTTCTTTCTCTAATACCCTTTCATTGTAACATGTTATATAGGTATCTACATGTGTTTTAGGAGGGTAATTCGGTTTCAGAAGTGTGCGCGTGCTAGTCAAATACTAGTCTCCGTACGAAGCGTTTTCCTCTCAAACCTTTCTCTTCCTCCCCTTTGAACACCTTTCCAGCCTGTTTTCCCTCTCCTCCTCTTTCCTCTCCCTCCCCAATCTCCCTCGACCTTATCTCTCTCTCTCTTTCCTTCTCCGTGTCTCTCTCTCTCTGTATTTTACCTAATATTACCTGGAAATGAACAAACAAATGCACGCACCAACACACACACACACACATATGTACACAAACACACACACATACAACCACGTATACAACAACAAAACTCATTTTTGAAAAAATCTGAGCTCGGGGAAGCAAAAATCAAGCATCTAATAGAATTTTTATAGCAGATATTGGAGCTTTATACACACACACACACACACACACACCTGGTCTGTTAGATTCTGCCTGGATCTTGTTACCCTCGGATAGCGCGGGTATATACAGACTTCAGGGACAACCAATACGTAAAATATACAACCTATTATTATACTCAAAGCAAATCAAGTATATAAAGCATATCATTACTGTACTCGGAGAGTATGGAGTTCAAATTATGAAATACACAGAACGACACAGAAACTGGAACAGATATGATATCCTCCATATATTACGGATGGGTGCTTTCCTAACACCAACACCATCTTAGAAACCAAATATTTGGCTTAGGATGGGTCCTCTGTATACAGAAAAATATAAAAAATTACTATAAAATAAAACAAAATTACTATCCCCGATAAGGGCGCCAAAGATTTGTATTTTTACCTTTCGGTCTGACAAAGCTGGTATTGTATTTGTACATTCCCGGATGTTATGATTATCCTCCAATCAACTCTTTCATTTTTCTTTTCTCAATGTATCTCTATCAGCGAGTTCATTCTACTGGTCCTCCATTAATTGGAAAATCAAAATGATTTTCCAACCAGCCTTGGTTGAACCGGAAAACGTCTCTCCAGCTAGACTCATTGGGTATTAAACGTGGGATTATCCACCAAGTAGGCTAGTACTAAACCTGGCTGGACTATGTTTAACTTTAGCAATTAGTTGACGTTTATTTCCATAAAATTGTAATAAGAAAATTACCTAAATAAAATCATGAAAAAATCAGAATTTTGAAAGGCTCTTTTCCATTATAATTAAATTTAATACACGAAAACTTCTTCCAACTCTTTATGAACTGGGAGGTTACCTAACATTAAGGTTGCAATGCCCCTCTGGATGGCAAGGGACAATCTTTGGCGGAGACACCATCCAGCTGTTGTGGTGCCTGTTATATTATGGTTAAGGCGATTGTTGTTATGAAACTTTTACCTTATTTGAACCATGGCCCGAGTGTCTCTAAAGTCACAGGCTCTTTCACTTTTTATAAAAGTTTACGTACTTGATTATTATACGACTCCTTCATTCAAAACAGCACATATTTATTCGAAACAACGCATGTGCCTTTTTTTGTGAAGTTCAGTGTATACAAATTAAATTGATAGACAAAGAAGTAAATGAAATATAGAACAAAATAAAATTATGGCTCAGTCGTTTCCAACCTATCGTACTTTTGGTTCTTCTTCAAAGTAATCCTATTTTATAAATCGGCTTTCTACGAGGGCAAACAAGTGGAATTGGAGAGCAAGTGAGTATCTTACTCACCTACTTTCTTCTTCACTACTTCTACATATACTCTTCCTCCAAGGGAGTACAGGAGAAGCAGCATCAGAAGTGAATCAATAACTAGACGAGTGAGGTGTTTTTCTTCATCACTACTTCTACATATACTCCTCCTCCAAGGGAGTACAGGAGAAGCAGCATCAGAAGTGAATCAATAACTAGACGAGTGAGGTGTTTACTAGATTATCCCGCCCCGGTGTTTCCCGGTAGCTCAGTGGTCAAGGCGTCCCCGTTGTCGGTCTGGCAATCCAGAGGTCGGAGGTTTGAAACCCAACCGGGACATGACAAGTTATCAATCAGACGCCTTGACCACTGAGCTACCGGGACAGACTGTAGTCAGAGTGTCCACATAGAGTAAATCTAATCCTGTTTCATCATGCCGCCCTTAGTGAGTTCCCTCACTCAGAGCCAACCTTCGTGGCTGCCGACCTCCATGGCTCAGTGGTTAAGAGCATTGGTTGCTGACCCAGAGGTTGTGGGTTCGAATCCCGGCCGGAATTTTTCCGTTAGAAAATTCTAACCGAGTTTTTCCGTTTCCGGAATGTCATGGATGTAAAGGTAAAGTACACTGAAGTAATGCGAAAGCGGTTCCGGGGCACAACTACCTCTTTTAAATAGAAAAAAGGGATTTCCCTCATATCCAGTTCCGACTGTATTGGCAACCGCTGAGACACAACTGTTACAAGTACCTACACCCCGCAATCCCCGCATAGGAGTCTCAAGGGCGGAATGTGGAGCACACATCTGAACTTGCTAGAGAAAGTAAAAGTCCAAGTATATACCTATGTATAGAAGTATTCTTGGTAGAACTATGTATAGAAATATCCTAGAGAAGTACGAGTATTCTTGGTATATGTATATACATATTATAGACTATATTGGTAGATAAATAAGTCTAGAAGTATTCTAAAGAAGTACAAAATATAAAGTACTCGTATTTTCCTTTGTATAGCCAAGATGGTAAAATAATATATATCTATACGTACATGCTTTCTATGTACCAATTGAGAATAATTATAAAGGTAGATAATTATAGTTATACCTACCTTGGTAAATAACAGCGCATATTGAGGTGACTTCAATTATTGTGTGGGAGGGCGTTTGGTACGCTAGTCATTATTGTAGATGTACAGGTCTGCATTATGCGGAGTTGTGGACCTTCGGATGGTATCATGCTAAAGCAGTAGTTTTTTTAGACTGTAGACGAATAGTAAGTAAAACCCTGGTCCCGAAATGACCATAATATGTATATAAATATTTTAGTGGAAGGTGCTTATAGCATAGGGAAATCTCTGCCATCCAACCCTACAACTTTCTTACAACTTTTATATTAATATCTGACCTGGTTGCAGGGTTTACGGTGAAACCCTTACAAATAACACTGCGATTTAGATCTATTGTGACGAATTGCTTCTAGTGGGGTTTAACGTCCTGATTTGAGATAGATAGTCAGGACGGGGGTTTTACCTTACATTCGCTGGGAATCGTACCAGCTACCCACATTGACCTCACCCAGCCTGGGTAGGGCCGGAAATGTCAGCCTCAAGAGAGTAGGATAAATACTTTTTGAGTTATAAGCGCAATCTTGAAAAAAGTGCAAAAAAGTTACGCTATTTAAGCCCTGAACTGGGAAGCACAACTTAGAAATTGTCGCAAACTCATATACCCATTATTCAAGACCCCTTAGACTCCTTAGAGAGTTTAAAATGATTTCCAGCTCTTGAGCAATTTTTTAGAGGCTAGGGCACTAATTTTCCTGGGCTAATTGTGAGGGGGTGTTTTTTTACTGACATTAACAAAATCGGCTCTACTCATTATTATTAATGGGGGATGTTAATTGATAATATGTGCGTTGTCTTGACCACACAGAAAACAAAAACATCAAGGTCGCAACTCTTTTAACATAACATTCTTAGAACAGAATGGTTGAGAAGGAAAAAATAGTGAGGGAAAAAACAAGCAAGAATTGACTATACCTACTTAGTAGCCGTTTGATAAAAAAAAAAATAAGTAAGTAAATTAGTGCGAGGGAGTTAGCCGTGTCGAATAGAATGCATTTGGCCGCGGGACATAGCCTTGCCCTTGACTGAAACCTAGCTGCACTCTCTCCCTATACTGCAGATATGGATGGCCTCTCAATTGTACCCGTAATACATAGGTAATTAGTGGCGATAATTCTAGTATGGTTGCAATAAATAGTACACATAAGTAGGTAACTGGTAAGGTGGTATGGCGGCACTAACATGGGCGAAACGATGTCGGAAAATGAATACACCAGTTGTCGTAAGCTGAAGTTAAGCAACGTCCAGCAAGAGGAAGTCTTGGCAGGTGACCCTAGATTTGAGCCTTCGAGGTCCTGACTATCCAGGTTGGGTGAGGTTCATTTGGGTAGCGGTTAAGATGCCTGCGAATGGAGTTTAAAAATCCCGTCTCGAAATGACCTAAATGTTAAAGGGACCAAAATAAATAATAGATAATAGGTAGATAAATTCAATATTAGGTATCTCCTCTTTGTATCAAATCAAATCAAATAGGGAACAGTGCCGGATTACCCATATGGCGGATTTGGCAGATGCCAAGGGCCCCGCGCTTTAGGGGGCCCGCGCTTGAGCAGCTTACACTAGATATTATGAGTTTTTTGAAAAGCTTGCACTAGGTACTTTTGGTTAATGAGTAAGAAGAAGAAGAAATAAAAGTGAAATCACACACTCACAGCAAAGTACATAAATTGAAAGAAAAGCGCGGGGCTCCCTATTATTATCTATTCCTTGAATAAACAATGATCAACCACATAGACATTAGCGGATTACCTACCAACATGTCAGATTTGGTAGATGCCAAGTTCCCCGCGATTTTGGGGGCCCCCGCGTTTCGGGCAGCTTACATAAATTATAAGTGTTTTTGAATGACCTTTAACTTGGTTTTTCTGGATTTTAATATTAAATAAAATCACAGCCAGTTGAGCAAAATAGTGACCACATATATGAAAAGAGGTAGATCTCTATACGTTTTGCCTGCGGCTCTTTATATAATATAATATAATAACTCGTATTTGAAAAGAATAATATTGACAAAGGATGTGATTATCGCCTTAGTCTGCCATCAAACCCAATGCCATCTGAGTGCTCAGTGATCGGCTTTATCGACATCTTAACCAATGACCTTCATTGTAGTTGCCTGCGGCGCTTATAATTAATTTTTCAAGATATCTTTTTGTATTTATTTTCCGGGTACTTTACCCCATAACTTTGCAAAAATTTCGCCTGCGGCGCCTTCAAAATTACTTATCTTGATGGTTTGGATTGTTTTTCAAGACATGCGAGAAAAAAATCTTTGGGCATTTTCGAAGTGTCTTTTGATTGCTTGGAATTAATTTGAAAAGTTACCTTTCAAAAAAGTAGCATTCAATACTAGCGATAAAATCTTCATAGTAATGGATGATCTACTTTCTACACATCTTACCTAATGACATCTTTCTACACATATTCTTTTCATAATACATATTTAGATATGCCTACTATTATTCCGGAAAAATGTTGCCTTCGGTGTTATAAACGTCGTTTTGGATACTATTATGGATTGGTGCTCAGGACACTTGGCTTCGATTTCAAGGTTCTAAAAATAGTATTTTAGAATAAACTCAGTACAATTTTGGGGCCCCGCGCCTTGAAATTGCCAAGGGCCCCGCGCAGCCTTAATCCGGCACTGATAGGGAAATATTAGGGTATATCACTGCCATTTCGGAAACATAAACGGCAAGAGATAGCGAAGAAATTATGATGGTCTACCATTATAGCCATGCCTTTGAGCGCGCGATTAGCTCAGTGGTTAAGCACTCGCTTGGGTTCGATCCCCCATGCCGACAAAAATTTGTATTCTTAATTTGGTTACTATTGTTTTTAAGGGATACCTTCCGGTGCGCTCGTGTTGACCCAGCAACTAATTGGGAAGTAATGTGTCACTTCTCGCCCATCAGAGGGGAGGCATACTACGGGATGGGCAGTTTCATGGCTACGAAAGAAAAACGGCTGTGAAACACTCATCTTCAAAAAAAAATAAATATTAAATTTGGTCCCGTTGTGAAGCACGAGCGAACAGCTAGTTCAGTATAACATAAATACTTCAATGGGCATCTGATGGGCGTCATACAGGCAATTATTCTGTTGCCTCAGTCTTGCAACTGTCCAGCAGTGCCCTCAGTCATCGTGTTTTCTATCGATAGTGCCTATTATATTTCAAAAAGAACCTATACCCGACGGCATCAGAAAAGGTTTATTTCTGTGCATTTCTTTTATGATTATTTTTACATTATTTTACTTCAGAAGAGTTTAAGACGTGGGTTGCAGCCTTCATTCACTGATAACTCACAAAATAAAGAGCCACATTTGTTACACTCAGCCTAGGTTGGGCTAGGAATAGACAGCACTAAGAGAACAAGATGCATGGGCTAGGAATAGCCAGCCTAGCCCAGCCCAGCTAAGAGGACGATGCTGATGGTTCGAATCTGATTGCTAAAATGTTCACGCAACAAGTATTGATTTCCCTGCATAATGATTAACTTCAGAGATCTTATGACAACTACTCCCAGCCCATGTAACAACACCTGTTGAGCCCTGGTAAGTTCTGATATCTACGTGTGTCGATGTAAAACTTTTCATTTTTACATTTTTTACTGATGAATCAGAATGTAGTATAAGCCTGCCATATTAGATGATGTGGAGTGTATAATATTATATTACTAAAAGAGACCTATGATTATTGTGATTCTGTGTGTAGGAAGCTTTTAATGAATGGGAGACATAAATATAATGGTCTGGGGCTTGTTGTGAAAGATTACCTAGGAGTTCAACATCCTCTGGAATCTATAGGTTTCATTAATTATTCTTGAAATCACAAGTGCAATTAATGTGCGATCATTTCTTGAAAAATAGAAGAAAAAAACTGACAGACACAAAACCAAAACTATTCATTCAGACAGTTATCATGTGATGTCCACAATATACCCGAGAATTTTTTTTGACATAGTTGATTTTTTTTTATACAAAAACAAACACAATTAAATCTTGAAATCATAAAAATAGCATTAGCGTTCTGCAGAAATTTTAACAAAAAAGTTTAAAACGTCCATGCAACAATACCCACTACCCACATAATAATTATTAGTATCTATCTACCCTGCAGCTTACATAATTGGATTCGTGCGATCATTAAAAGCTCAAGTTCAGGAGAGATCGTTAACTTCCAAACCAATAAGTGCCTCTAAGCGACCTTTGAAATAAATGTATTAATAAACCCCACTTTGTCTAGGACACGCTACATTCCAATAATTTTCATTCCTTACTGTAGTAGTTATTACAACAACTACTTTAGTAATTCCGATAATAGAAGTAGTTAGTAGAACTTTTACATGCTTGATTGTAACCCAACCAATCTTTCTTTATTTATATTATACTACTAGCGGGCTGTCGCCCGCTTTGCGGGCCGAGGCATGGCCCGCAAAGCAAAAAATCTTTTTTCGCTAATGGCAGGTGTTGTAGTGGGAATTTCGAAAAATCCCGTCTTATTGCACATCTAGACTATGAGACAAAGCTACATACCAAATTTCAGCTCGCTAGGTATTACGGTTTGGGCTGTAGAGCGATGATCAGTCAGTGAGTGGTCAGTCAGTGACTTTGACATTTATACAGTACAAGCAGGCTGTCCCGCTTTGCGGCAGGCATGCCGTGAAAGCAAAATCCTTTTGCAATGGCAGGTTGTAGTGGAATTTCGAAATCCCGTTCTTATTGCACATCTAGACATAAGAAAAGGCTACCTACCAAATTCAGCTCTAGATACGGTTTGGCTGTAACGATGATCAGTCAGTGTCGATGCCCGGTCAGTGCATGAGACTTTGACATTTATATATTAAGATGTCTCAGAAGTCCTAGCGGAGGCCCTGTAACTTTTGAACGGCTGGGAATTTTGAAATTCTGTTTTTTTCTAGACATAGGAAAAGGCCTATGACAAATCTGATGGTGATGTTAAAATTCAGGTTCGACTTCCGGAAGTGACATATGTTGAAGATTACGATTTCGAGTTTACCTATACTGCACAAATATCACAACTAAAATATTTACCATGTATTCAGTTTTTGAGTTTACAAGCTTCTGAGTTCATTGGCTTGATGAAAAAATATCAATATGTATTATTTCATTAATTTTATGTTTCCGTATGAATCCGGTTCGACTCTTAAGAATTGTCATGTTGAGAAGAAAAACTACGCTAAATGTGAATAAGAGCTTCATTATTATTATCATAAGAAATACAAGAAAATGATAGCCAAAAAAATAAATTTAAATAAATTAAAAAAAAAAAACAAAAAATATGAATTCCCATCGCTGATGAAAGGTAAGTGCAATGTAGTGTTGTCGACTTCCAACTTGGAGACCGAACCTTAAGTTGGAAAAAAATCACAATCTGGTTATTTTTTTACTTCGCCACTGATTGAATGGTGATACAGATATTGGTGTTTTCATTGTTTTGTTACTTCAAATACACTTCTTCTATCCTTTTAAACCCATTTTGTGAGCAATAGTTCCCACATTGCCAATCAATGTGGTATCTGAATTTTCAACTTTCAGCCTCCATATGGTTATGGCAGAAAAATGAAAATTTGTATAATTACCTGTTATGTCCAGTAGATTAATAATATGAAACCCAAAGTATACCTTCTCATTTAAATTTCGAGAGAAATGGCCATTTTTTATCAAAAAATGTCACTTCCGGAAGTCAAACCTGAATTTTAACATCACCATCAGATTTGCCATAGGCCTTTTCCTATGTCTATAAAAAAACAGAATTTCAAAATTCCCAGCCTTTCAAAAGTTACAGGGCCTCCGCTAGGACTTCTGAGACATACTGTATATTAAGATAACGCACATCATGTTAAATGAGGGCCAAGTTTTTATTTAAAAATATTGGCTTTTCGATGTACTGAGATCTAAAATTAAATCAGGGCACAAATTAATGTGCAATCAATTTTTATTATAGGTACCCCATTACTGGTCGACTCTTTATTTTTATTATTTTTTGATATGGCAAGTTTTTTAATACACACATAGGTATAGTAATAATACCATTCTAAAAATGATAGGTATCTAAAAAAAAATATATTAAATTTCATGGGTGAAAAACACGATGAAAAAGTTCTTGTATAATATACAGTATGTATATACACACTATACAAGCGTCAGGACGGAACTTGAAGTGAAGCAACCTTGAGCGAGGTTAGGACTTGGGTGACCGTTCAGATTCGAATATTCGTGAAGCTGGCTAAGTTGTTATTCCCAGCCCCACTCTGGCTAAGTAAGAAGTAAAGCAACGTTGAGCGAGGTTAGGACTTGGGTGACCGTTCAAAATCGAATATTCGTGAAGCTGGCTAATAAGTGGCTATTCCCGGCCCCACTCTGCCTAAGTAAGGATAGTTTGAGTAGCTGGTTTGTGAGTTACCAGCGATTGGAGGATAAAACCTCCATCGTGATATAACCATGCAGTTGAACGCGAGGTTAAAACCAAAAAAAGGACGGAACTTGACCTGACACACTGCCGGCGCCAAGATTCCCTTGGGTCTTGCAACTACTACTGCTACTAAAGACATACTTCAATTTTAATTTCTTATGCACACAATCGATTTCTTCCGTAGGTCACTACAGCTAGTTTACTTTATGGCCTACGCTACCTAATCAATGTTTGCCTTTCTTCCGGTGGTTAAGGAAGGAGCCGCCGCTGCCTTGACATTTGTGAAGGAAAAGTTCTTTTGTATTGGAGCCTCGGATAATTTACAAGGTTAACTTACATATTACAATATTACATGATACATACATAAAATTATGTAGGTATACTATTCCAAACAACACAATAATGATGGGAATTTATGTTTAGTGCTCTATGTTTATTTTGAGTTTTTTTTTATGATGAATGAGTGTGTTTATATTTTTTAAAAATATACCGTTTAGTAGTAGGTTAGTTTAATGTTTGATTATAAGACTAAAGAGCCTCTTTAATGCAGCAAATTCAGAGGGAAAACCTCAGTCTCGACTAACTTCGATACAAGAGAGATGTTGAAGAAACAAGGTTTCAAAACTGATGGATATTTTATTTTTTAACATTTTAAATATTCTAATCTAATATTCCCAATCACACAAATGATCAGTCAAGTTACAGCACTCCTCCAAATTTCTAGACACAAGTAGCTCCTGATACTCGGGGATTTCAGCAGGGTTGAAATTGTTCAGGGCATACAGATAAGGAGGTAAGGTCTTCGTGAAATCCCCGACGGGATCCACGGAGGGTTTCGCGTCAGAGACTGGGTTCTTGCGAGGTCGCCCTAGAAGATGTTAGGAATATAGTCTGTATTTCGTAAGGAAAATCGCAGTGTTGTCAGAAATTCTGAAACTTTTCTGTGGTAAAAAATAAATTAGCGATTGGTTGGCAACGTTGGTTCCCCTGGATGCCATATTTTGGAAACAAATCACTCCCCTTTCAGATTTAGCTTACAAATACAGAGTGTAAATTTTACTCTACTTATTTGAAATCCCAGCCAGATGAATGCTATTCAAATTTTACATCAAATTTTAAGATGTAAAATTTGAAGGCAAGATTGGGAAACGTTCCGAACATGGTTACCTCTTAGGTTAAGTGTCTTTGGGACGTGTATTCTTGGTCTGTATTTTTTCCTCCGCTTTGCAGGAGGACCATCGGAGCCATGCTCACTTCTAGTGGGTGAAACATTAGCAGTTGAGCTTTCCGCAATTGTTTCATTTGAAACCCAAATATCTACAAGATTTCGGACAGTAGTCGAGTTGTTTTCTGATTTATCTTTGACGTCCGTTTTTGCAAAAAACTCTGTTTTCAAGTGTGTCTTCTACAGTTTTGTCATTTAAATCATTTTCGTCAGCATTATGTTCGTTCTTCACAAATATATCATTCTGATCGGGCGTGTATGCTGCATCAGACATTCCTGCGACGTTCCTATCTCCAATAATGACACAGTCCTTTACTTGTGAGTCAGCCGTATGTAACTGTGCCGTCAACAAGGTGGTTTGTTCTTGTGATGAACAATTCGGTTCCGTCAACAAAGTGGTTCGTTCTGGTAATGGGGAATTCGGTTCCCCGAAATACGTGATACAAGTAGGCGTTTCAAGATCATTGGTCGCACTAGGCGACCATGTTTCCTCCGGTGACATGATTGAATCGTAGAGTGATTCCTTGTATAGTAGTTCGTCATCAAATGGAAAATTTGAGGGCAAGATTGGTGAACGTTCCGAAAAATTATGCGGAAAAAATGTGTTCAGATCTTTTGGGGAGGAGGAAAGAACATGAATTGGGGACTTTATGTATTGCTCAATGAATTTGGGAGAGAAGAAATACTCTGATCGAGGAGACAAGTCACTAGAATCGATGGGAGAAGGAACTGAGAATTCAGATCCGTTGGAAAACAAAATCGATTTCGCTTCTTCAGCAGAATCCATGGTGATTGAGGATTTATGCTGGAGAACTACAAATGAAAAAATTGGCAAAAATCGTGATATGAATTTCGAAAATAGTTGGATTCTTTAGACTAAACTAGGTTGAAACTTTGTTAGAAATAAACGAAATTGGGAAAGTTCTCTACGGAAAAATATTTTCGAGTACTAGGTAGTTTCATGGTTGCACACGAAGAAATGGTTGGAGGCTGTTTGAAAAATTGGTAGTTCATTATTTGAGAAGCGGAGTAACTGGCTTGTTCATTGGGATGACTGAAATTCAAAGACGGTTCAAGTACCAGAACTGATACCTCGGGCTTGAATTCATAGAAGTCGTTCCGCGGAGAAGTACTTTACAAAACAATTTCACAGGTCTGGCTGGGCTACGTGAAACAGGGAGAAGAGCAGCGTCTCGCTAGAGGACTGTAAACAGAGAACAGACTAGCAAACCCTAACAAGCCAGGCTAGCTTGCCGTTTCCCAAGGGATAAAACTTAAGTTTGCTGTATATCATAACCCTCCCCATTACTAGACAACCTGTTTACAAAATGAGATATTTCACACCTTTTTTTATTTAAGCATGTATAAATTATGAAAGTTATGACACTAGAGGAACGCGTTTTGTTTCCAAATATAGGCCGGAAGAGGGGGAAATATTGGTATATGGAGCATTGAAAAATGAGGCAATATGTTTAACACAGAGGAAATCTAGATTTAACAGTTAAATCCCAACTTATAACTTAAGAAAACTGTGTGCCAATATCATGGCTGACAGCCCTTTGAGTCCACCGCCTTATTGGTAGAGATACATGAATGGAAGAAAAACAATCAAATTAATAAATTGTAACAATTCTTTGATAGGGGAAGTATCGAATATTTTATTGGAGAAATCAAGATTAGTAATGATCATAAATAATTATTATTACAGGACTAACATCACTAATATCAGTATATGAAGCGATGAACTGGAACATGAAAAGTTAGATTTTCTTATCTCATACTCGTAACTCCAGAAAATTTAATGCTATTTACCTATACACGATTTACCTTTATACAATGATTTTCGGATTCAAGACCAGTGACTTTCCAGTTAAAGACTTCACTCCTTGATGTTGATTACTATTTTGCCAGAAGTGCTGCCCGAATCGAAGTGTTCGAGAGCCTCATTGATTTTCTCCAGAGGAAATCTATCACAAATGTGAGGCACTAGATTCTGCTCTTCGTACATTTTGATCACAGTCTTCACCGTGTTCCTGGAATGTGAGAGTTCGGTAGATCAGAGAATGCATGACTGATGGCCCGGTCGAGATTCGACCCGTCATGTGATCAATTTCCACCAATCACAGAGCTCCAAATTGATCACGTGACGCTCAATTTCCAACAATCACAGAGCTCCAAATTGATCACGTGACGATAAATCTACATGAGCTGGTACTTAGCAGTCGAGTCTCCACCCGGGCCATATTATAATAATAATAATAACATAAACTACATTTTATATATAAAAAAATAACATTAAATTACAGGCATTCCTGCACCATCTTCATAAGGAAGGGCCATCACCCTCTTCCTTGATCTTCTGAGCCTTAGCGATCTTGCTATAACTATCGAATACTGCTTCTGAGTTTTCACCCATGCTAATACTGATAAACTGGGTGTTTTTTCAACTCTGACTAGGGAGAGTAAGGGAAAAATGTAATCATTAAAATAATGGACAGCCGAACAATCTATTTATGCATTTGATATACTATTTATTCAGTTCATACCTTATTGTTAATTGTAGAGTCTATTGACTTGAGGTAACTGTTGCCTGAGTTGGAACTTTTTCTGGGTGAAATAGTAGTATACTCCACCCTTGTAAGAAATAAATAAATAAAATATATCAAATTGTAGCCAGTAATATTATCAAGATGACTTTTTATTCCAACTCTCAATTCATAAGTAGACGAAATTTTCTGCAAACATTTTTATTTATTTATATATCTAACTAATAAACGATGCCATGCAGGCTTCAAATAATCCGCTGATCGAGGGGGGTATAACAACCGACCTCAGTAGCTTGATTGATAAGGCGGTGGACTTGTAACCTGGAGGTCGGTGGTTCAAGTCCCGGTTTCAGCGTAGATTTAGTAAAGCGAGTTTGAGTAGTTGTGATATCACGAAAGTGATTAACACAAATGCAATCTTAAAAATCTTACCTGTATATTCTAGGCGCATGTTTCCTGTAGTTCCCTAGGGATACTCCGATGAGAGAGATGGAAGGAAGCTGTAACAGTTCACCCATGTATACTTCCGGTATTACCTTGGGTGAGAAGCCAGCCACACACAATGAATCTTACCTGTATATTCTAGGCGCATGTTTCCTGTAGTTCCCTAGGGATACTCCGATGAGAGAGATGGAGGGAAGCTGTAACAGTTCACCCATGTATACTTCCGGTATCACCTTGGATGAGAAGCCAGCCACCACAAGTTTTCCTTCGTGGCCCACGCTGGAACAATAGAATTTACAATAATAGAAAATACGTTGTCAACAACCTGATACATGATTTGATACATTACAGCTATTTATTCAACATTTTAAAGTAAATATTTCTTCGAGCTCACTACGAGAGGAAGCGTGCTAATTTATGTGTCATTGTATCATATTGTGTTCATCACGATGTGATTTACTCAAACACACCTTACTAAATTTTAGCTGAACTTGGGACTCGAACCAACGACCTCTGTTTACAAGTCCACCGACTTATCGATCGATCTGCTGAGGTCGGTTTAGAGTGAAATGTTTATCATGCTGCAGGGTCGGGATACCATGCTGGCTGGCTCCTAGCTCAAAACAGACAAGGACTAGCCATCAAATCCATGGAGTCCTGTGATTCATTGTGTGGAAATTCATTGACGGTTTTGAACTACTAGCCAGCAAAATTATATCGACCCTGCTGTAACATAAGAATATAGTTATGTAAATGACAGATTTCACAATATGAAAATGATCTTTTATTGGCATGATTTTGAGGGCTATGATAGACCCGTATGTATAAAACCACATTTTTTCGACCAAAACAAATTTTCATTATTGATTCTTATAGCTCATTATAGCTCATTTTAATGAGCTTTATTCACAAAAAAATGAGTACCTACCATTTCACAATGCTTAGATGTGAAGCGCATTGCATAGTTCAATACAGTTGGGCGTTCATACAAACATTACACCTTACCAGATTTTCAAACCATTAGAACACCTAAAAATCTAGGGTTAATAATCCCGATAGAAGCAAAAGACATAAAATTACATCAAATATAAATAAATAAAGGTTTATAACTAAGTAATAGTTACCAGAGCCAGCGTTGATGGCATGTTAAATGCACCAGTTCTCGTTCTGTCACAGAAGTTAAGCAACGTTCAGCGAGGTTGGGACTTGGATGGGTGACCATCCAAATACGAACGCTCGTGATTCTGGCTAGTTTTGGTAAAACTCAGGCTGGGTGAGGTTTAATTTGAGAAGCTGGTTGTGAGTTTCCAGCTAATGGAGAGTAAAACCCCTGTTGTGACATGACAATGCAGTTGAAAATGACGAATTATGTATTATTATGTAGTGACGTATGTACCTGCTCAAATAAATGAGAAAAAATACTTCCTCCTTTCATTGAAAAATTATTTCATAATATTCAAGTTACAGCCAGCTAAATAGCTGACTATACACCTTTTTATGCTGATCCAACTGTATGATAATTCTCACACTATTGTTATGCGTGAGAGCCCTTTGGCATAGGACAAGGCAGTTTAGACTCAGACTTGCATCGAGCAAGATCTTAAATCGTTTAAGATATAATTTTATTTAATTATTAATTAATAAATTATTAATTACTTATTCTTTACTTTCTAAGTTATTACTATAAGTGTATTCTCCATTTTATTAATTCATAATCTTATTTCTAATAAACTACGTTTTCACTCACTTGAGTGTTCAGAACTCTTGTATTCTTATTATATTAATTTATAAGTATTTCAGTGTTTCGAAATAAACTTTTTTAAAAAGCCAACGGCAGGAGCCTGGCTTGTAACTGGCGCAGTCGATTTTAACGGATCAAGGCTTCCAAAAAGACCCTAAAAAACTAAAAATTTAAGCAAAAAAAAAACTCATCTTTGATAAATTTATAAAAGTGTATAACAGTGCCTAACAGTGTAATAGTGCCTGATTATCATTATTATTGGATTACCCACGGGACCATCTCTACGGGATAACTCCCATTTCTTCATCAGCCAACACCAAGAGACTACCTATTCACATCGCACCAGGAACTCCAGAGTCCAGAACCCCGGATCAGCACTCAGCACTAGAGACAACAGACACACATCGCTACCATTGTCTCAGGCGCTAGGCAGAGCAAGGACCCCACAAGGAGCTTCAGCAGTGGACTGTGAATCTTATCTCTTTGCACCGGCGATGTCATCATTTCTACTTATACTGTAAGAATTATTTACTTCACATTATTATTGTTTAAAGGTGTTTACTCCTTTCCTGACTTCCTAGTACTACTTAGTACTTGTTGTTTACCTTTTCTCCTTGTAGAATAATCTAAGTTTTTATCTCACTATATTGTTTACTGGCAGTTTTATTACTCCAGATACTAGCGGTCACCTATTGACCTACTCATATCAATTATCCTTTCGCGTATAATTCTTGCTGTTTATTAATTTTATCCTTATCTTTTGTTATCGTTTTATTATTTTTAAAATTTCATCACGGATTCAGAATCCGATAGTACCCAGTCAACTGACTCTGGGTCAAACTCTGATATCGAATATCAAACGGATTTAGTGGTTCAAGACGAACTTGTAGATCTATTTACCAACCTAAACATGGCTCCACCAGAATTGAAGGGCGATCATTTAAAGATGATCCCTGAATTCAGAGGGGAGGTCGCACTCCTATCGGAATTTATTTCATTGGGGGAAAGTCTGGTCACGCATTTTTATGATGCGGCCGATCCCAACAATTTTCAAAACATATTCCTAATGAATTCCTTAAAAGCTAAAATTTTGGGAGAAGCAAAATTAAACTTGAGTACCTTCTCAATCACTACTTGGGCACAGTTAAAAAACGCTCTTCTCACCACGTATGGCGACAAGCGAGACTCTTGTACGCTAACCATAGAATTGTGTAATATGAATCAAGGGAATGATTCAGCTTTTGATTTTTATCAGCGGGTTCTAAAGCATGTTAACCTGCATGGAAATTATTTAAGTACACATACCGACATAGAAGGACCACAATATGTAAATGCGTACATTGGTAAACTTGGCTTGAGGACTTTCCTCAGAGGACTGGAAGAACCCCTTGGCTCGCTAATGCGAACCCGAAACCCAACTAACCTTAACGAGGCGTTAAATATTCTAACTAACGAATTTCAAATTGACGCTAGTAGGAAAGCCGGTCAGTACCAAAAGTTTCTACACAAGAATCAAAAATGGACACAACATGGAAACAACAATTCTGCTAATATGTTCCACCTCCCATGAAAAATAACAATAATTACTCCCCAAACACCCAGTTTTCTCAAATGGGTAACACCTTCAACAATGTTCAACGCAATAACTATGCTCAACAGTATCAACCTAAACAAGCCACGGTGTCAACCGACAACCAACCAACAACAATTACTCTAACGTCTGGAACAGAAGTTCGGGACCTTCTACTAAGCCAACACCGATGTCAGCCATGACGACACGCTTGAACAACATAGAAATGGTTACACAGGGACAAGACGACATGGAAAACCCAAACTATGAAGAACAGGAGACATGCTATACCGAGGATACCTACCCGGATCAGGATTTTCGGGAACCAGCCTTGGAAACTCCGGAATATTGATGAACCTAACAAATCACGAGAATATGCTCCCGTTTCTCATCATCCCAGGATTGAATTTGAAAATGCTCATTGACACGGGGAGCACCAAATCTTTTATTAACCCAGAAAAAGCTAAAAACCTTTTTTCAAAATACATTGAACATGACCCATTTGAAATTAACACTGCTCATGGACGATCTTACGAAAAGTAGAGCGTAACTATTCCTTTCCCACAAATTTTCAAAGCAAAAGGGAACATGAAGCTACATTTGTTCAAATTCCATGACTACTTTGATTGTTTACTTGGTATTGATAATATGAAAATCTTGAACATGATTGTCGATCTCAAAAATAACATGTTAATATCACCTACTGCTGAAATATCTATTTACTACAGAGACTCAGGATTTCATCTGAACCACATCACGTTAGCACCACAAGAAGAACAAGTAGTATCAGTCAGTGTAACCAGCCAAAAAGATGGAGAATATCTCATTCCGCACACCAAGTTGGGTTCTGCTTTCATACCCGAAGGTATACTCACGGTTAAAAATAATCAAGCTATCTGTATATTGGTGAATAGCACGGAATCAGACCAAGAAATTGTTGTACCACCTGTAGAAGTGTTACCAATAGAAAAGTATGATATCACCTCTACTTATTCAAATTTTAATATGATTCAGACAAATAACTCGGATTTCGATTATAGTAAAATTAGAACAGAACACTTGAATATCGAAGAAAAAAAAGCGACACTAAAACTAATAGAAGAATATCAACAAATATTTCACTCAGAGGACAAACCACTCTCATTTTCCAATACCGTCAAACATATCATTCGAACTACCGATGATGTACCTGTTTATAAAAAATCGTTCAGATACCCTCATGCACAAAAAGAGGAAGTGCAAAGACAGGTACAGAAATTGTTGGACGACAATATCATTCGACCATCTCATTCACCATGGGCATCACCACTTTTCCTTGTACCTAAGAAAACGGACGCCTCAGGTAAGAAGAAGTGGCGCGTAGTATTAGATTACTCACGTTAAATGAGAAGACAATAGGGATCGCTACCCTATGCCAAATATAACCGATCTTTTGGACAAGTTAGGTAAATGCATGTACTTCACAACGCTAGACTTAGCTTCTGGATTTTTCCAAATAGAAATTGATCAAGAGAGTATTCCCAAAACAGCGTTCAATGCATTCGGACACTGGGAATTTGTAAGAATGCCGATGGGCCTTAAAAACAGTCCAGCGACATTTCAGAGAGTGATGGAGGACATCCTAACAGGACTCATAAATAAAATTTGTGTTGTGTATTTGGACGACATATTGATTTTTGGAACAAGTCTTCAAGAGCACAATAGAAAACGTACGCCTTGTCTTCGATAGATTAAAAAGAGCAAATCTGAAGGTTCAACTGGACAAGTCGGAGTTTTTAAAGAAAACTGTGGATTATCTTGGACACGTAGTGACACAAGACGGAGTTAAACCCAACCCTAAGAAAATTGAGGTAATCAAAAAGTATCCTATACCCAAGACTACTCGCCAAATCAAAGCATTCCTAGGACTTCTATCTTACTATCGTAAATTCATTAGGGACTTTGCCACCATCACACAAAACCCTTGACCAAAAGACTCAAGAAAAATTCAAAAATCAACATAGAGGATACTGACTACAAAGAATGTTTTGAGTTATATAAAACACTTCTCGTAGAGGAACCCATCCTTCAGTATCCCGATTTTTCCAAACCGTTCATATTGACCACAGATGCGAGCAACGTCGCAGTGGGTGCAGTATTATCCCAAGGACCAATAGGAAGTGACAAGCCTATAGCCTACGCTAGCAGAACATTGAACGAGAGTGAATGTAACTACTCTACCATCGAAAAAGAACTTTTAGTCATCATATGGGCAGTCAAGTATTTCAGACCCTACCTGTATGGTCAAAAATTTACAATCATCACAGACCACAGACCTCTCCAATGGCTATTTTCCATGAAGGAGCCGAGCTCAAAACTCACAAGATGGAGACTGAAGCTCGAAGAATATAACTATGAGATAGTCTACAAAAAAGGATGTATGAACACGAACGCAGATGCCTTATCGCGCATAGAATGTAATGCTGTGAACGCAATCCAGCAGTTTATTCAGAAGACAAAACAAGAAATTGCCGGTCAACTGAGTTCAAATGAAAACCCGGATCAGTCAAGCAATAACGAAAACTTGAATCAGGTAATTCCTGACAGCGATAATTTCTCAATAATACCAGAACCAGACGACACCTTGGACATCGCAGAAATTGACAAATTTATAGAAGATACCTACGAAAATTTGCATAATGAAGAAATGCCCTCTCAAGCGGACATAACAATACATCAAGAAGACATTGACCTCGAGACACTTAACACCATTCACTCGAGCGAAGAGAATCCCCTAATAGGTATTCCCATTAGTGAAGATCCACTCAACGTGGGGAGAAATCAAATAATTCTCTTGAGAAGTAACAACCCTCAAGAATGCTTGCTGAAGAACATTAAAATTCTTCACAAAGATAAACAAAGAAGAGAGGTACAATTCTCTCCAAACAACCTGGAGAAGCAAATGATAGATTTCTTAAAAACCCAAATAGCTCCCAAGGTAAAATATCATCTATATTTCAAAGATGATGATTTATACCCCCTGCTGTCCAAAGTCCTTCAAAATTATTTCAAAAATTCACAGATGAACCTCGTAAAATGTACTAAGGTTTTAATTGATATAACAGACGAGAACAAGAAAATAGACACAATTAAAAAACTACATGATGGAAAAACAAATCACAGAGGAATGGATGAAACTTGCAGACAGATCAAAGAACTCTACTACTGGCCCAACATAGCCAAGTTCGTTCAAGACTACATAAATACTTGCGAAATCTGCCAAAAGACTAAATATGACCGACAACCCTTAAAACTCACATACAACTTAACACCCACAACATTAAAACCATTTGATGTATTGCATATAGACACAATCTCCTTTGAAAATTCAAAATATCTCACAATTATTGACCCTTTCTCAAAATTTGCTCAAGCACATCTACTTCGTTCATCCCATGCAACGGAAATTGCCGGAAAATTAATTGAAAGTTTTTGTCACCATGGTATTCCACGCCAAATAATATCCGACAACGGTGGCGAGTTTAAAAACTCTGTCATCAAAGAACTTCTATCTCTACACAAAATTAATATCCATTTTACTTCCTCTCAACACCCGAGTCGAATGGAATAATTGAAAGATTTCACTCGACACTCATAGAGCACATCCGCTTACTAAATAATCGCGAAGAATTCAAGAATGACTCCTTAAGTACAAAAATGAAATATGCGCTTATCGCCTATAATCACACCGCTCACTCAGTAAACAAAGCTTAAGCCCATAGAAGTTGTTACAGGTCATCTGGAACTTGCGGATGTTACAGAAATCAATACTGAGGAGTTAATCACCTCCAACTATGTAGCCCAGCATAAAGAGAGAACTAAACTTCTTTATCAAAAAATTCATAGCAAAATTTCAAACAGTAAAGAAAAGATCATATCAACTAGGAACCTAGGAAGAGAATCACTTCCTCAAATTCCTCAAGAAGTTTGGGTTAGAAACAAACAAAAACAAAGTAAAACTCAAAATAAGTATAAACCTGAGAGTATCAAAAGAATTGATGAAAAGTTGAAAACTGCCGAGATTAATCCCACCCACCACAACACAGCAGAGAAAATTCATCTTTCCAACATTAAAAGACCGCATAAAATCTTTCCAGGTTCATCTGCAGCTGCGGCGCAGAGCAATTCCGAATAAGAAATATTACCCAGAACCTCGGTGTCCTGCCAATCAATCTAGGCAAAGCAATGCTTCAAAAATCTACTCACACAATAGTCCATTATTACGATCTCCAACCCCTTATGGAAGAATTTTCCAGCCTCAACAACCAGTACGAGTACATTCAAGAGAGAACTGCAAATCAGACATCAGAATTAGCAAGTTTTACACAGAAAGAACTAAACAACTATTTTAAGATGGTAAATCACCTACAGAAAGTAACTCAAGATAAAATTGATGTGATTAATTTCTCCTTTCTTTCCCAAAGAAAGAAAAGAGCTCTGTTTCCCGAGTTAGGATCTCTTGTTAAAATAGTTACAGGAAACCTGGACTCAAAAGACGAAGAACATTACAATCTCATTTTACAGGACTTATCCAAAAACCAAGATAACCTTAAAAATCAACTTGACCTACAGTATTCCCTAAATCAAGAAGCTGTTAAAAGGTTTGAATTGACATTGCAGAACATTGAACAGAACGAAGAGCTTTTACATAGAAAAAATTTCATTATTAGGTGATTTTTTCCAAAAGGAAGGGACACCTAGTCTTATGATAGCAGAAGATGCATTTCACCAACTAATAATATTGTATAACAACCTCATAAGTGTATTACAGGACATTGAAAATTCATTGACATTTTGTAGAGCTAAGTTGTATCATCCCAGTATACTGAGACCATCTGAACTTAAAAACGAACTTAATAGGTTGAAAACCTTTTATATTAATAAAATTCCACTAGAAATTAATAGTATTTCAGACATCCAAAACCTCTTGGATGTCAACTGTAAGGTTGAAAACTCAAAGGTCATTTATTTCCTTTCCTTCCCCATCAACTATGATAGCCAATATGATTTAATTTTTCTCACATCCATCCCATCTCTAAATGAACTAGGCTTCACAACAATCATACCAAAAACTCATTACTTCCTTAAAGCTAATACTATAGTAAAACCTTTAAATGATATTTGTGAATTAAGTAAACCATTCCAGTGTTTTCAGAGAAATGTCAAAAACAACCTGAAAGAATGTGAGAAACAAATTCTCCTAAACGAAAAACCAGACTCTTGTGAACACATCACCTTAGAAATCACCGAGAACTATATTGATTTTATTCCGCAGATTAATATGTTTATCATTGTTTTTCCTTTTAGTGAAAGCATTAAATTAGAATTTGAAAAGGAAATTGAAATAAAAGAACTGAGGGGCATTTTTTTAATTGAATCAATTAAGGGTAATCTCATTTTCAGAGACGAAATACTAAGCTTTTCATCAAAATCTTCAGGAAAACCTACTATTTTAGAGGATGTGAACATAGAAATTGACAAATCAAAAATATCTAACTCGAAAATAAAGATCCATGATTTAAACCTGAATGATATTAGACTCAATCATTTAACCCCTACCAATTTAGAGATTCAAACTTCTTTTAAACCATGGAAGATATTAATATGTACCACTCTCTCCTTAACCCTCTTATTGATAATACTTGTTTTTAAGAAACCAGATTTTAGAATGATATTTTTGAAAATGTTTAAGAAGAGGAGCTTAGAAATGATCAAGTTTTTCCCACAAGTTCTTCAAATTTTAACCCATCACCAAAACAGGGAATCAATCCCAATCTTTCTCTCCCAGGGGATGCAAAGTTCTAAGGGTGGAGGAGTTACAGCCAGCTAAATAGCTGACTATACACCTTTTTATGCTGATCCAACTGTATGATAATTCTCACACTATTGTTATGCGTGAGAGCCCTTTGGCATAGGACAAGGCAGTTTAGACTCAGACTTGCATCGAGCAAGATCTTAAATCGTTTAAGATATAATTTTATTTAATTATTAATTAATAAATTATTAATTACTTATTCTTTACTTTCTAAGTTATTACTATAAGTGTATTCTCCATTTTATTCATTCATAATCTTATTTCTAATAAACTACGTTTTCACTCACTTGAGTGTTCAGAACTCTTGTATTCTTATTATATTAATTTATAAGTATTTCAGTGTTTCGAAATAAACTTTTTTAAAAAGCCAACGGCAGGAGCCTGGCTTGTAACTTTCATACATAATTAAATAAATTGAGAATCCTAGTGTCAGGGGTCCCCAAACTGTGTCCCACTCACCAGCGCATGGCTGCCTTGAACACCTCCCCGCCCACTGCCTCAAACACAACATTGGCGTACTTTCCGCCACTCACTTCCAGAACTTTCTTCACCAGGGACTTCTCATTGGTGAATGTGAGGGCTGCCCAGGCTCCCTTCTGGCGAACCAGGTCTGTCTTGTCCTCAGAGCTACATACTGCAATCACCTGGAAACACAGTTAAATTACATGTAATCGTATTGTAATAGTATTATAATAATTCATTCTTAGGAAAAAAATAAAAATATAAAAATTTGAACCCTGACTCCTTGAATTGAGATAAAAATTCAAAAGGATTTCTCTGTCTGGCAACCATATGATGGTCCTGTCAATCATAATGAAAAATGATAATAAATAAATCTTCCTCTTTTTTTCACTCTACCTTTTCTCAAGCCTACTTGAGGGTCAGCATTACCCATAGATTGTGGTGGTGTTTGACTGCAGTATACCCCCTTTCTTACAGAAACCCTCTCTATTTTATCCGGGCGTAGGACTGGCTTATAATGTACTGGATTGCACACCAGAAGACTACAATAATAATAAAATAAATAATAAAACAATAAAAAAGAAAGGTGTTTCTTTGAGTTATTATTTCACATTTTTTGGTGGAAAGCGCAAAATTATAAACCACTAGCCGTTTGCCCGTGCTTTGCAACGGGACTAAATTTCAAATTTACTAAGGCATGGCCGTACTGCTGGACAGCAATGCCTTTTTGAACTTTTTATAATTTTTCTGAACAAAGCGATAATGGTTTTGGAGGGGTCAATTCTGAGACATTTTCCGCTATCTCTTACCGTTTTGGCTAAACAACTCCGGACAAACAAACAAACATAGGTAGGTAGGTAGGTAGTCCTTTTTTCTGTTTTATATATAGAGATGTGTCCTTTTCCTTGTCCAGAAATAAATATCGTAGCTCACATTTAATGCTACTCATTTTTCCTCACGAGCTATATTTTTCCATTATGAGTAGACCCTGGAACACCCACATACTCGAAAAACCCAGGTCACCATGCAAGCAAGTCTAGCATGCTACGCACTCGACCATGCTGACTAAGATAAGTGATCAAAATGTATAGACAATATCATAAAAAAAACATGAAAAAAAAGAAGACTATTTGCTGCAATCCACCACATACTGAAAAGTACATTGGATTGCAGTAACTATTAAATATTAAATGAAGAATATGTATGAATATTAAAATAAAATATAATAAAGTTATTGGAAAAAAAGTCATAATTCTCTAGATAATGATAACTGAAAAGAGCTCTTACTTTTGCTTTGTATATCTTGGTAGCCATATCCACAGCCGCCAAGCCAAGACCTCCACCTGCAGCAGTTACCAGCACTGTTTGCTTCTCTTTCAGCTTGGCATGTCTACTAAATACTATCTGAGCTGTAGAGTAACTGTCTGCTAGAGCGGCTGCATGCTCGAAAGTCATTTTTTCGGGGATCTTGAACACATCCTAAAGGAAGAAAAAATATTATGATCATTCTAGACAGAAGAGAATCCCGATGGCATTAGCACCGCCCTTGATCAAGTTTTGTTTTATTTCAATTTCGATGTAAATATTCTATGTACCTACTTTATTGTAAATAAAACTTGATCTAACATGTTTAATGAGTTAACATAAAATTAACAATGACATATAAAGCTATAACAATACTTTTGATAGGTACTAGATTTCTAAGAGCCTCTAAGAGATTTTGATAGGTACTAGTTTCTAAGAGCTTTACTTTTCCATATTATTTTACATTATGTTTTTTAGACTCTGATAATGTCAGAGCTTATCAGAGTTAATCATTATCATATTTTCTTACAAGGTATGAGTGGGCCCAAAACATCCAAGTATAGAGCAGAATTTTTTTACCCTGCTGGGGATCGAACTCAGGTTCAAAGATTGAGACTATACATTCATTTATCTTAAGTGTCACCTGCAGCCCGTTCCATAAAAACTCTCTACTCTCGTAATCTCCAAATCTCAGTTTCAACTGTTACACAGTACCCTCTGATCGGTTAATTTGAACACACGAACCAATCAGAGTGTGTTTGTTGTGTGACAGTTGAAACGGAGATTCGGGGATTTAAGTGACTAAAATTGATTTAGGTGACCAGTAGTTGATTTCAGTGACTAAAATACTATTTCAACAAAGATAAGGGAAGACTGTCCTTAATCTGAGATATGGATCAAGAACTATAATTGGTGGAAAGTCTGACCTGAGGCTTAAGGGATGGTTTTTCTTTATATTTGTTGTTATCCTATTTTATAGTTTGGTTCAATATAAATGCTTGGTTGTGAAGGAAAAACATAAACCTCAAATTCCCACAATGTATTGACTCAAACCTCTGCTCCTCTGTATTTTTAAATTATGACAGTAGATACCAACTAATAACTAATTTACCTAAGTAACTATCTTCTTCTTTAAGTAAATGTCAGTTCACTGTTTTGTTTCACCCTAAGTCAACTAATTAGTAATATTGAAAAAATCTTACATCTCTGTGTACAACACACTGATCACTAAACCCATGAAGCAGCTCTTTGTTCAATGCAAGCACTTTATCTCCAACTTGTAACACATCACTATCATCATCATCATCATCTTTTTCTGTGGCAGATTGTTTGGAATCTGCCACTTCCAGAACAGTACCCGAGAATTCAAACCCTGGCACTAGGGGTAAGATTGGCTTGGCCTCACCAGATCCATTGCATAGCATAAGGTCTGATGAATTCAGAGCACAGCATTGTATGTCAATCCTCACCTGAAACAAAATATTCCCAAGGTAAAAGAAAATTAGAAATATTTTAAGGTTCTCATATCATTAGATTCATTACTGAATAATTCTTTAAAATGTAAAAGGAGAACTACAAAAATAAGATTGCCTTATTTATTTTACCCAACTAGGACAAATAATTCCCATTATTCCAGCAGTAATCCCAAGAAATAATATCATATTATTATGTAGTCAAAACCTCAGATAGGAGGACAACTAAAAAGAAACAAGGTAATTGTCCACTGGAACTGCTTGTGCATTACTTCAGGGCACTTCACCTTTACATCAATGCCATTTTGGAAACGGAAAAACTCAGTCAGAATTTTCTGCTCTGGCTGAGATTTGAACCCACAACCTCCAGGTCTGCAACTTAACCACTGAGCCACAGAGGTCAACAACTTGTCATGTCTCAGCTGGAGTTTGAATCAAGGAACTCTGGATTACCACACAAATGCTTTGACCACTGACATAAAAGTACAAGGTAAAATTCAATGCAAATTTGTACCTCCAATAGATAAAAAATAAAAATCTCAGTGGTAAGACACTTGCTTGGAACGCAGAAGTTCCTGAGTTTGAATCCCAGAGCAAACAAAAAAATTGTTCTCAAGATAATTTCTGGTGTGTAGGGTTAACCCAGCACACAAATGAGATTTACTGTGTCACTTCTTCCTCATAAGAGAGGAAGCATTCAACAGGATGGGTAAGCTACAACACAGACCATAAGCATCCAAGATACATAGCTGATGTTTCATGACTATTTAATAAAAAAAGGCTAAGATATGAAGCTCCACTTTCAATACAAAAAATGGCATACCAAGCTAATTCTGCAAGAATAACAGTTGGGACAGTAAAGAGTAGGTACCTCTACTTTCCTTCTCCATTTGGCTGAATGTAAACACACTACCTATCAGATACACCATCTTACCTCTCCCTCCTTAAGAGGTAGAACACTATCTTCTTTGATCACTAATGGTTTGTTGACTTCAGTTAGAACAGCAGATCTGATTTTATCACCAAGCACACGACTAGAACAGAAGTTCCTAGCAGCCAGTTTCCTGTGACTTCTAAGGATCCTGATGATTCCCTGGACATAGGGAGAAGTCGACATTCTTTTGTTGTTTAGAAACTATTTATCACGCAAAACTCATCTCAAGACTAGAGTTTACTTCAAAATTTGCTGTGGTTCACTGTCTTGCAATGCAAATTCACAGTTCACTTATTTCTACAGAGTTAGAGAGTTACATACCCAGGAATATTTCATAATTTCATTTGAAATATTGAAAATAATTTGAATATTTGAATTTTCAAATTTTACCGCCACGACTTTGATAAGGATGATTGTGCTCGTTGGTTTGAGGAACTCCTCACACGATGCGCTAGTTTTCATAAGCGTTTTTTTTAGTGTTTTCAATAAAGAAAAAAAAACACTAGGTATTAATACACATTACCTATTATTCCGTATCCGTACGCCATACGCTGTCTATCACAAAGTCATTACTCTCGAACTATTAAAGCTATAGAGCTGAAATTTTATAAGTATGTTTTCACGACTCTTCAGAAGACGTGAAAGAAAGAAATATTTAATAATTTGATGCCGATCGTGTTTCAAGGATACCCTTGAAGCATTGAGGGCCAATTTTCTGATTTAGGTAGGTAATAATGCGGGTGGTTTGGAGTGTCCAGCTTTGGTGGGACACCCTGTATATTTGAACCATTTACTTGTCATGTATTAAATAAATAAATAAAATAAGAGATAGAAAAAAACTCTTCACTGGAAAAGGACAATAAAGAAAAAAAAACACTGCCAATAATTATGGACACAATACTTCCTCGTGATTGTTTCACATTGTGTACACGTGCGAATTTTGAGTTTTTATACTAAATTACTTGTAGCTCCAAAACGGCTGAACCGATTTTCTTCAGATTTGTTTTATATGGTAGAAAACCGTTTTTTCTACATTCTAGATTCTACAAAAAATTCTGTACCGGCAAGTCGTGATTCTTATTTTTTGACTTTATTGTCCAAAATTTCGGATTTTCTTAAATATCAGAGTCAAATTATAATTAATGATAACTCCATGTCCGTAACCTAGCCACTGATACCTATTTTCCCGTGGTGGAAGGATTCTTAAGGACACCTAAAAATCCAACAACCAGGAATTCAAGGATGCCGTAATATAAATAAAAATTAAATAAAAAACATAAAAAAATCGACATTCCTACGATGTCAATTTTTTAGTAGTTTTTAATTTTCAATCGCTAAGAATCGTACCAGTAGCCCATTCCAGAAACACTTTCCAAATCCCCGAATCTCCGTTTCAACCGTCACCACAACTCACTTTTTTACAAATTATAATTAATTAAAAAGAAAATATAAAAAGCCTGTGTAGAACATTAATATGCATATACATACAAAATTTCATCAAAATCGGGTGTACCGTTCACGAGATATAAGCATTTAAGTAAAAAGTTAGTGGTCAGGCGCATGGTCTCTTTCACCCAGAGCCGCTAGTACGAATTCGATGAATTTAAAATGGGACCATCTACAGAATGTCTCCTAGATGTTTACAAAATTTCATCAAAATCGGTCGAGTAGTTTCCGAGATTTGCGCGTTACAAGGAATCGTTTTAACAGACAGACAGACAGACAGACAGACCGACAGACCGACAGACGGACACAAAACCAAATTTGCTCAGGAGGTTATGAAACGTCCAGAAATATGAAAAAAATTGAAATCGGAGCAAAAAAATATTTTTTTTTACAAAAACGAACACAATACTTCCGATTTCTAATATTAGAAATTTCTCGGAAGTAAAATGTAGAAAAATATTATAGACACAGGATTAAGTTTCAAGCGAGACCGAGGATGAGAGTAGGTAATAATATTCAGTTGATACTAAAAAAAAATTACCTTTACCTAAACCAGTCGTGCTACTCATAAAATAGGTAAATACCTAAATAGTAGGTACGTAAGAAAAATGAATGGAAGGTAGGAAATTCAGCATAAGAAGAAAATATAATGCAAAGTAACTTTTCAGAAATTTGTTGTACTATTTAGTTATTTTTGAGCTAGGTACATACGTTTACAGTGAATCAGTGAGCAGTAATGAGTGAGTATAAAAAATTTCATTAGCCCCTCAGAACTCTTCAACATTGAGATTATGTATTTTTGGTCTGAGGGGATTTTATTTTACCCTGCATTCGCTGGAAACATACAAATCTATTACTGTCCATTATCAAGCTCGCCGGAGGCGAGCGCTCGTCAAGCAGCGCCAGCCTACCGGCCTATATTAACACGAAACAGAGTTTATATGTATTTTGTTTTATTGTTTTCGCACACTTCCCGCAAACTTTTATCAATTTTTATTTCAAATTCGTACTGAGACGCGAAAATAGATTGTGTTTCACGAAAGCGCGAGGTTCCTACGTACAGTTAAAGTCGTTTTCTAGCCACGCCGAAAATCTTGAATTTTATGAAATT
>JAMCCL010000176.1:45000-61217 GCA_024516035.1 Bactericera cockerelli
AAGGAATTATTTTTCACGTAATAAGTCTCTTGATAATTCAACCAAAATAATAGCCTCACAACAACAATACACCTTTGAGCAAACTTCGATTTGGTAATTTGAGAATTTAACCAAAAAATAGCCACACAACAAAACAATGCTCTTGTAAGAACAATGGTTCTGTAATTATGCAACATTGTTCTTACAAGAGCATTGTTTTGTTGTGTAGCTATTTTTTGGTTAAATTCTCAAATTACCAAATCGAAGTTTGCTCAAAGGTGTATTGTTGTTGTGAGGCTATTATTTTGGTTGAATTATCAAGAGACTTATTACGTGAAAAATAATTCCTTCAACACATAGAAAATTGACGTTTTTGATATCAGTTCTTTTTAATCATTCCAACACTTGACGACTATTTTTACACGTAGTGTTTTTTGGGGGATGTCATTATCCTTACCCAGCCTGGGGTGGACCCCTATAGCGGACAGTATGTATGACGAAGATTTGAACCTCGAAATGACCCCTCAAAAATATTTACTTTGCTAAAAGTCGCTTTATGTACCTAGGTATTTGGTAAATGTGGAATAAGTAATATAAGTATTGTAGGTACCTACATACCTAGTTACCTCGTATACACCTATTAGGAACATGGCTTGATATCAATGTTCTCTGTTTTGTACGTCCTAATCTCAAAATAGCCACATTCATTATTTGATACCATCTTAGTAAAACATTTTTCACAAGTAGAAGGTGGGCTATTACCTACTACATCAGGAAATGTGAACTATAAATTACCCACCCTTCTCCTCCATAATACATATTATTACATCTTGCACGCAAGCAAAGTACCATACTAATATTATGGGGAAAGTAAAATTATTATTTTGAGAACTTTTATAGGCGTTCCGGGATTCTGGGGTTAAAGTTCTTGAAAGAAAACTATTGGAATAGGTAAAGAGGTACCTATAGCAAACCTATGTATAATGTTGATAGTATCGCAGTAGCTGGAACTTACACTGCGATGATGAAAGCGTCAGGACGCAATTCTTTACATTAAAGCGTTGAAAATTACCTCCGAGAAATTTCTAATATTAGAAATCGGAAGTATTTTTTTTTTTGTATTTGTAAACATTATTAAATTTGTTTAAACATAGGTACGAGGAGACAAGCTGACTACCACCGTATATGATAACGCCTGGGTTAAAAATAATTCCATGTCCGTAACCTAGCCACTGATACCTATTTTCCCGTGGTGGAAGGATTCTTAAGGACGCCTAAAAATCCAACAACCAGGAATTCAAGGATGCCGTAATATAAATAAAAATTAAATAAAAAACATAAAAAAATCGACATTCCTACGATGTCAATTTTTTAGTAGTTTTTAATTTTCAATCGCTAAGAATCGTACCAGTAGCCCATTCCAGAAACACTTTCCAAATCCCCGAATATCCGTTTCAACCGTCACCACAACTCACTTTTTTTTTTAAAATCAACCAATCAGAGTTCGTTTTTGTGACTGTTGAAAGAGAGATTCGGGGATTTGGAGAATGGAAAGTGGAAAGTTTTTCTCACTCACCCAGCCTGGAATAATATTCTAAAAATAATGTTAATGGTGATGGAAACATTGTGTGAAACTTTATGAAATGAAAACCAGAGAAAAATGTATAAAAAAATACATGGGTAAATATTTATAGTCATCTATGCATACATTTCTCCGCACTATCAATAAAAACAATAAAATACTCTGCATGGTGCCTGGTCGCACAGAGAAATATGGAAGCAATATTGTTCCCCATTATAATTCGCAGTTCTGGCATGAAAACAAAATATTGAATATTTAATTCCTTAATAGCTGCAGGATGGTGGAAATTCCTCCCACTCTTCTTAGAAAATAAAAGAAAATCATAATCAGGACAAATCTACTAACCAAGGCGGACTTAATAAACGTTTTTGTAATGCCTTTGTGGCCCTAAGTCTCTGATAGCGTACTGTCTAAGAGGAAAACCGATGCTTCGCAATTACTTAAAATTTTGTCTATAATTTCGCCCGCATTGTTGTAAATGCGGAAATTAATACCTAAGAGCGAACTTGCCATTTTCTAAAGCAATAAATCAATACGTCCGTATTCCTGACTATAGATAAACCTGCTTAGTGATAGCAATATGCTGTAGTTTGACATTAAGACAGTCGATTTGTAGTCTGGACGTTGGTGCTTCGAACCCCAAGCATGGATAATTACATATTTAGGATTGTTTGAGTAATATATATTATGTATTACCTTACACTCTGCCGCGCTGTCTTTTTCTTTGTATAGGCGTTCTTCACACCTCGGCCGATGTGTTTGATTGTGCTAAGATCAGTTTAAAAATTGATTCTGGGCTTAATAGCTTTGCCCTAAATAGATTTACTAATATTATTAATTGATTTTTTATGTCAAAGAGCTACAACAACAGAGGAACCCTAAAAGACGATGAGTTAGTATGTAAGTACCTAACAAAATGTACATTTTTAAATAGTTCACAATAGACAATTAATAATGCAGATATTAATTTGTGTGGGCTGAACACATGGGAGACTTCTAGAAAACAACTAATCGATAGTATAACCTAATTTTTCATTTTTTAAGTGTTTGCACAACTCACTTACTATCAATTAATGGATGGTTCTGACTCACAACTTATGAGTCTCGAAAAAAACTCTAGTGGAAGATGAGTGAGGTCAAATAATTGTCGAAATACTACATAGATTATGGAAGAAGGACACTGAAAACTAAATGCTTAAGTGAAGTGGTTATTGGTGGGTATTGGATTGTGCGTATTCAGCAGTTAGCTGTATACCTTCTTATCAGCTTGTGCGTATACCTACTTAGACGACCTCCGTGATTCACTGTTAAGAGCACTGGTTGCTGACCCGGAGGTTGCGGGTTCAAATCCCGGCCGGAGCGGAAAATTCTAACCGAGTTTTTTCCGTTTCTGGAATGACATGGATGTAAAGGTAAAAATGCCATGAAGTAGGTAATACGAAAGCGGTTCCGGGGCACAACTATATGTACTTCTATTATTATTTTATTTTATATTTTAAAGGTACCTAATACTTAGGTATTAAGTACATACCTAATAACTTTGAGCATTAATAATACGAGTAATTCCTACTAACTGTAATGATAATAATAAGGCCCTTTAGTGGATGTTAACCACTGAGCAAGGCTGATTCTCAATTCATTTAAACGGAATCGTCATTTTTTGTGGGCTTTTTCGTTCTGTCATGTGATCTTTTAAATGTACCTATAATGTATTGGAATATATTTTTTACAAGTTGATGATGACATTCGCATTTTTTGTAACAGGTTTTTTTGGGGGAGGGTAGTATTACGACCTTTCGAAAGTCACTAACGGTCACCCACCAAGTATTTGCCTTGCTCGATGTTGCTTAAATTCAGTGATTTACGAGAACTGATGTATTCAACATGTCATCAACATTGGTTGCACAACAGTTACCGTTGAGAGTGATCCTGGTTTTTAGGTCAAATGTTGTGGGATGTTGAGGAGATGGCCATGCAAGGCAAGCAGATATACTTGAGACAAGTGCCTACTTTACTGTCACTCTATTCAGCGACTCTCAATTCTGCATAGCATTTTCAATTTTAACAGACCCGTAACATTACCAATTATGTTGCTTTAAAATCCTTGAATACGAGTACCTAGGTAATTACCAACATTTTGTATTGCATACCTAGGTAGGTAGTAAGTAGGTAGGTAGGTACCTACATATTATATTATACTTAGAGATTACAAGATCTAAAGAAGAGGTCCTGAATAAAATACAAAACAAGAAGAGTTGGTTTAAGTATCTATTAATAGATACCTATAAGACTCTATATTTATAGATCAAATAAGATAAATAAATGTCTAACAATTATAACAGAAATAAATTAGTAGTTAAAGATCATAATAATTAATTTTATTGTTTAATAATATAAAATAAAATTGGGAAACTCCCATATAAGCTATCTCAAATTATTCAAATATTTTATCTTCCGTGCAATAAATATTTGGTATGTATAAATGATTAAAAATATGTAAAGAAAATTACTGGGTAAGAATGTATGAATTTTTTAAACTAATTGATAATATATTGCTGTGGCGGTTCTGTCAATATGTGATTTGTAATTGACATAGAGATGTCACTTTGTAACTTGTAACGCTAACGCTTTACTTTAATGCAGCTTTTTCGGTGTGTACCTATATAATTATAATAATTATGTCCCTACATAATTATAATTATGTCCAATAATGCTAATTATAGTCCATTGACTGATAATTAGTACAAGGTCATTTCTTATCAGAAATCATATTGCATATTAGAAATTACTGTGACAATTTCAATAAATTTAATAAAAGAAAAAATCAATTATACAATAAATAGGAAAGAAAAATGAAATTTATTCATGGAAATTCAAAACTACGTCATAAGTAAAATCATTGTATTTATTGTGGAATAATAAATAATAACTATGAATACGTATTGTTTTATAATTATGTAAATGAAGTTACTATTTAAAAAAAAAAACTTTTCAAAACACTGAAACTTGATGTGGATAAGATTTATTTAGACTGTGGAATCAAAATAAATAGTTTCATGAATCACAATATTTTTACACTTTTTTTAATAAACTGAAAATCATAAAAAATCTCAGAGGTATTATTGATTAATATGTATACATAATTATGCATTATGTAGTCATCCGACATTTTTGAACAGTCCTCATTGAAGAGGAAGATTGTTCTGAAAAACATAGGAATTCAGCCCACAATAAATTCACACGACCATACCATATCTACTAGTACCTAGGTAATTTTATTGTCAAACTAAGAGATGTTTCTCAATGTTTAGAATAATCTACTCATAAATTTTGCAATAGTTTGTTTCATTCTTTAATTTAGTAAGTTTCCTTTCAACCAATGATGGAAATTGAGAGCCCGAAAAAGAAAACTTACCGAGTTAAAGAAAGGAAATCTGAATACAGAATGTTATTTAACTTAAGTAGAATTCCTAATGCCGACCTCCGTAAGCTCAGTGGTTAAGAGCATCGGTTACCGACCGGAGGTCGCGGGTTCGAATCCCGGCCGGAGCGGAATTTTTTCCGTTCCCGGCATGGCAATGGGTGTAAAAGTAAAGTGATCTGAAGTAATGCGAAAGAGATTCAGGGGTACAATTACCTTTTTTTTTAAGTAGAATTCCTAGGATGGTGTACAGTACATATCAACATAACTTTGGTCTCATTAGAGCTGTTTTTAAAGAGACCAACATGTTTAATTAAAACCTGGCTTTTATTTTACATTCATGTTTTTGTTGAGATATCTCTATTTTTCCAAGTTCAAAAGTTTGAACAACGTTTGAAAATGATTAAATAACTTACAGGTAATTTTTAGGCATCCAGTATTTTTATAACATCAAAACACAATTTCCAAACCCCATTTTGTTTTGTTTCCGAGTATACATATCTATTAATATTGGAAAGTATTGGTATTCTAATGTAATGAGATCTAGGAAATAAATTCAAGTTAGAGCCACACACTTGTGTGAATTGATCCAAAATTTGTCAAGAAATTTCAGACATCCAGAATTTTTTTGAGACCAAGATGTTTGTTTAGAACTTGGCATTTATTTTACATTCATGACTTTTCTGAGATATCACTATTTTTCAATGTTCAAAAATTGAGATGAAGGATAAACTAAAAATTTACAAAAATGACTTACAGGTTGTTATTATTATTCATCCACTATTTTTTGACGATGTGGAAAGTCATTTTTCATGGGATATACCCTATACCACTGTTATTCGTTATATCCTCCACTATTTTTGCTCCTCAGAAATACCTCATTCTAGAATACATTAAAGCCTTAGAATGAATCATAATCTTAAATAATATCATTCTAATCTTTTTCTAAATACAAGCTCAATCTGTATTCACAGACAATAATTTGGAAGAAGTAATACCTACAAGAATTACAATAATTCATGTTTTTTGTGGAATAAAGAATACTTATTTCAATAAGATAAAATAATGTGAAATTAATAATACTTTTGGTGAATAATAATAATCAATAATCTTTTGCGATTAATCTACCTAATCAAACTGTATTACCTACAAATGTAAATAATTTAAATTTATCATTATAAAATAATAATAATTATAATAAAAGATTTACCATGATATATAATTATTTTTTTCTCGTAAAATAATAAAATCAGAAAGTGGTAATTTCTAGAAGTAACTGTATTGAAAATTTGAAATAATATCATATTACCTATTAATTATTTTCTGTATTGTTGCTTTTCGTATATGTATAAGAAAAAAAAGTACTTTTAACATATATATCATGGTGTAATATCCGCACGCTCTCGTATATTACACAGTTTTTTTTACTCAAAACAATACCGGCACCATAAAAAAACGGTTACTTAAATGGGTTTTCTAAATACGGTGAAACAATATCAAGAACAGAGGAAGCATAAAAGTTTACAGTCTGAATTTTTTTGTTGTTGGAAAATCCAATAAAAGCTGGAAAAATGCGACGGAATGTTGTTCCTGTCTCACTTTCCACAGCAAGGCAGCAATATGTCTTCTGTCATAATGAGATCTCATCTGTCCCAGGGGAATATTTTTTCCTCATGACGACAAATTTATTTTCTTCTCTGTTAAAAAAAAAAAAAAAAAAAAATGAGTTTGCTTTTGTCAAATAAAAAAAAAGGTTTTAAAATAAAAACAATGGTTTCAAGCAATTACAGAGGGTATGAGCGATTTTGGTGAGTCTTGTTTTCTAAGCTTTCCATGTCCTGCACATTAAATCTAGGAGCACCGCACCAAGTTCCGGCCTACGCATGCGCAAATTGTTCAATGTATATGAAACTGAACATTTTGCGCTGTTAGCTATACAGGAATCTACCTGTCTAATTTCTACATATCTACAAAACAAAATGAAAAGTTAACACAAATCCCATGGGTTAAAGTGTCTCAACAAGCCACATTCCTAAAGCAGCTTCTGTGTCCTCCAACATAGATGACCCGAGCCTCCCACAAACCAGACATTTCTCAGCCTCTATCTACTGTGGATCTAACAGCTTGTCCTCAGGAGCAGTGTAGAGTAACGCCAAACACGGATGAAGCCAAGCACTCTGTTCACTGGGATGGTGCTCTCGTGGAACTGCCATTTGATCTTGGCCAGAAGGGTGCTGTCTGGTTTTTGTGGGGACATTTTGGCGATGACATGATAATCGGGTGGTGAGTTTCTGAAATGAGAATAAATTTTATATGCATTAGCTATAATAAGCTACTTTATGGTGAAAAATGCTTTCCGGTCGAAAATAAGATTTTCTGGTCGCAACTGGTGTGCCTTTATAATATAAATTTATAATATTTATCTGATAATATTTATTATCAGAGAAACTTCTCTTAAGAGACAATAATAGAATCCCTTTTGACAAAATTTTCTATGTAGCTACATTTACGTACAGTAGGATTTGTAGATAGGTACTTCATGTTCGAGGTGTTGGTAAGAACATTATATAATTACTTTTTCCACGTGGATTTTTTGCAAATATTAGTAAATCCTTATACCTATCCATGTACGTATAATATAGCTGAGGTCTACTGTTATTGTCTATCATTCCAACATATTAAAGTTAAGTATTATCACACACATGTTTGAAGTTCCTAAAGTTTTGAAGCCATACAATGGGGTATGGTGTATGGGGAACAGTGCAGATAATATATGAAGCGTGTGTGTAAGTAGATAAAATAGGCCAGGTAAACCTCAAACTTTCGCCTTGACAAATTTTCTCTTGACCTTTTCAAGTATGTACCTACCTATGTATTGTTCTGGCATACAATTCTATTCTACAATCTGTTTATCTATTCCATAAAAAGAAATCAAAACATTTATTATTATCATGATTGTCATAAAGGTTTATTGATAAAAATTACAATCATAATATTCGAATCAATAAATAGGTATTTAAAAAATAACATTAAAGCACCAGAGCTTTGTTTGTTTATTTATTTGAATTTAACCTCACTTTTAACTGCAAGGTCATATCACTGTGGTTTTACTCAACATTTACAGGGAAAACATTCTAGAAAACACTGCTAGCTAGAGGATTCTCGAAAACCTCTGCAAGATAAAGAATTCTAGAAAACTTTGCCAGATAGAGGATTCTAGAAAACGCTGCTAGCTAGAGAATTCTATAAAACCCTGCAAGATAGAGAATTCTAGAAACCTTTGCCAGATAGAGGATTCTAGAAAACACTGCTAGCTAGAAGATTCTATAAAACAATGCAAGATAGAGAATTCTAGAAAGCTTTGCCAGATAGAGGATTCTAGAAAACAATGTCAGCTAGAGAATTCTTGAAAACAATGCCGTTTGCACCTATCTAACCCTCACGGATAATCCTGCTAGCTAGAGGACTCTATAAAACCCTGTCAGACAGAGAATTTTAGAAAAGCCTGCCAGCTAGAGGATGCTAGAAAACCCTGTCACCTAGAAGATTATATTAAACCATGCCAGCTAGAGGATTCTTGCATCTTTCTAACCATGACGGATAAACAATAATCTATGTCACGAATGTCACCTCCCTGACCTTACCTGGCTTGTCCTGACCTAAAGCTTATGACCTCAACTTCTAGGCCACAATCCAGAGCACAAATGTTTATCTAGCTGTTCTGGTTAATTATCTTATTAGCGACTATCTAACGAAATCTGATAGAATCTATCGGCTAGATGATCCATCATTTGAGATCTAGAGGATTAAGACATAAGGCAGTGGAGGAAAGCACGGCATGGTGTGCGAGAATAAAATCATTGTAATTTTTGAAATTGTTTTAGTGCAGAATTCCGAAAGAGCACTTGCAAGTCATTTCTATCTCATACTGATCTAGAGAGTTTAGTTGGTGTCATGAATATGTGTCATGAAACTACTGTGGTGTCATGAACACTACTGACTACACCTACACAACCAAACACAGGACATGGAGGAATGGAACTTTGCTTTTGGACGGGTTTAGTGCGACTGACACCTACAAGCGCAATACCTACAGTAGCCATACTAGCCACTAGCCACTCAGCTGCTGGGGTTTGAGATAAGAAGATGGCAAAATGAAATTTATTAGATCCACCCCCTACTTCGGAATCATAGTTCGATCTGATTCCAAGCCACTTCAATGTTAAATCTGATTTGTTTACGTAACCATGACAAAAGAACCAGTTGTCGCCGGTTCTGAAACGATCAAGATTAATTTTTTTAGTTCACAGTTTCTGTAAAACACACACACACACACACACACACACAAAACAGACACACACACACGCACACATGAAGAGCGGTTGGGATGCGGCTGAGGGGGATGAGGAAGAAGATGAGGGCAGTTGGGTGCGAAGACGATGCGGGAATGTTTGCAAGTGAAAATAAAGAACTATAAAAAAAATGTAGAAAAAAAATGCTTCAAAATCATTACAAGATGTTCCCACCTATAACTAGAACATGAATAATTCTAGAGTTCGAATAATATGAGTTGTAACAAATGGAGCATTAAAATAAAGTACCCAAGTAGGTACTAGTGTCTTCGAAACCATTATGACGGTTTTTGTCACGGAAAATTAAGTTATTTATACCTACATCGTACTCTTAGATCCTTCAGTAGTCCTGCGTTATTGAGGAAATATTCAGGAAGGTCAGGATCATTATACCAATTTTATTTTTATTTATTTATTTATTTACACTTTATTTGATAATAGGACATATACAATACAAATAATTACAAACGAAAAATACATATAAACAAAACAAAAAAATAATATAATAAAAAAGAAAAAATAAATAAATATATATACATATAATTATATGTCCTAACTAAGGGGCGTTGCCTATCCTGTCATTTCGTTCGCACCAGACGTAATCTGATTTGGGAATTTCCCATTAGCAGAAGTGACAAGACCTTCTTAGAACCAGATTATAATAAATTGTAAATCTGCTGAAAAAATATTATCAAACGACATCGACACTTTTTAATTGTTTTAATAAATTATTTGTAATGTACATCGGGGCATGTCTTCTTAAATTTAATAAAAGTGTTTTCAAAATAATAATAATTAAAGAGGGACTAGAGTCACTAGAGGGTAGGGACTGTAGGGTGTTAGGGTTATACATATAGGTCCAGGATCCTCGTTATTGTGGCCGCCTACTAAGTCTTGACAACCTGATCGATTGATGCTTGGAACATAATGTGTAAAAATTGCACCTCCATTCTGAACGTATAGTACTAAATAGGTCAAGGGGGTAATTACGAACGATTTTGAGCTACATTTTTATAAACATATCTGTAACCCTGATTGCTTTTGTAAAATTCCATGTCTTGTGATTTTTTTTTGGTATATAGACTTATTTAGCATTCTAATGGTGCATTATAAATAGTTTTGTGCATTACTGTAGTATCTGTTTAGTGGTGTTTCTTATTACCCCCGCCTGTTCGCATTTACCCCCGCCTGACGGGGGTAAATGCGAACACATTATACAATATTAAAAACGAACTTTTTAAAGACAATATGTGCTTTTTTTGTACAAATTAATACACCAAAAATTGTACTTTGGGTGTCTTTAGCCACCTGTATGACAATATGCAAAAGTTTATGGACACACAGGATAGTGGTTTTGAACCCTAAACCACGAAGGTAGTCAGCCTTATCAAATAGGGTATCTCTATCTTGCAAATAATAGTAATAATAATATATTTTGTGTCCGTGAGATAGGTATAGATACCTAAATCACGGGGTGAGAGGATTATATGGACGCCCAGATCCAATGTCTAGGCTCCTTTCATGTACATTGTACATTGATTCTATTGGTTTTAACATCCTGACTTGAGGTAGACAGGACGGGGGTTTTTCACCTCCATTCGCTTGGGAAATCGTACCAGCTACCCACATTAACCTCACCCAGCCTGGGTGGGGCCGGGAATCGCAGCCTCACATGTTCGGAGGGGACAGATTTTCTGTGCGAAAAAAGTCTGCCCCCAACCGGAAATCGAACTAAGGATCTCTGGAGTACGGGCAGTCGTCACAACCGTTTACGCCACGGAGGCTGGTAATAAAAGCATAATAATAGTAATAGTTAATTATGAGAGCTTTTGAAAGGTGTTTTATATATTTTTTTAATTTTTTTTTTTACAGATTTTTGGTTTATCAATAGTTTCTAGGTCATTGTCAATCTCAGATTTTGTCTTCTTCTACCTTCATTTTTTTCTTTTTTTTGAAACTGTTCCACTATATTTCTTTTCGTTTTCTACACTTTCATTTTTTCTTCCTTTCTTTTGCTATGTTCAAGTACACAAAATACCCTTCATTGGGTCCAATAACATTAGGGTACTAATACTTGGTACTTCTTACAACCCCGTATTTCAGGATTTTGAGCCTTACGTTTGGAAAATTCTACTTTGGTTTGCGGAATCTCAAAACACTGCCGTTGCTCTTCGACAGCCCAGGTTGCCATTAAAAAACATCTAATACGATAGCAGATATCATTTGTGCTTCTGTATACAAAGGAGGTGGTTTCTTCATCTTGTAGTTCCGGGGCATTCTGAGTGTTTTGATAAATACAAAAAAAGTTATAGGGTAAAACAAACACCCAAAATATGCGTTCGTAATTACCCCATAGCAAAAAAATGCGGGGGTAATTAAGAACACCCAAAAACTATAACTTAAAAAATAGTTAAAACAATTATTTTTGTAAAAAATAACCAAAAACATGCTTGTCAATAATTAAAAGTAAAATAATGATAAAAATCAAGAAACACTTACCTAAAAAAATTGTTTTAAAAAAATCAAAAACTTCATAAATCAAATTTTTTGATTAGATCTAATTTTCACAAGCTTACTAACTACAACTGAAATAAATACTATCGAAAACTCGTGTTTCAACCTGTAAAAACAAATCAAAATAATAGTATTCAACCACCAGATTCGAATATCTTATCCTGTTTAGGTACAATGACCACTGTTCGTAATTACCCCCTGTTCGTAAATACCCCCTTGACCCTACTATGTAATTATTTATATTCATTTTTAAATAATGTACGGTGCATTTCTCTGCATCTAGGTAACATTAACATGAGTTATTATCTTCAAAAATATTTATGTTCACTGACATCATAGAGAATATGTCTTGTGTCTGCTGCGTCTGTGCCAAATTCTAAATTTGAGACAGAGAGAAATGAAATGCATGTCCAACTAGGTATGAATTGTGATAACAGCGAACTGAAGTCCGTTAACTATGAGTTTGGATTTCCAAAGTTGGCAACTTTATGTGGCAAATGTGGGAATTCTCTGTAATTGCACATTTAGGGCTATTTTGTAATACCTCGGTGAAGTTAAGCCTACATTATACGTATTGTCGAAACTAATGGACAAATTCTATATCACAAGTCATTGCTAAGCTTCGGTTTTCCCTATCTTACACAGTACGCAATCCGTGACTTAGCGCCCTAGGGGTATTACAAAACCGTCTATTATTTCCGCCCTTAGATGGGGAAAACTAATGCTAAGTCATGACTCATGGTCTCGATTTTGTCTTTTCCCCTACATATCAGAAGACCTTTAAGCTAAATTTCTGCTTTTAACCTATGGGTGGTTAATATCTTTCCTAAAGTTGGAATCTTGAGTCGTGTTTTTCCTTTGGAAAAAAAAATCCTGGTTCGGTATTTCCAAATATTTACATTTTCTTCCAAGTTCAGCTCCCCCCACTATTTCGTGAAAGAAAAATGCGTTTCGGTACTTTTAAAGATAAACAATTGAAAAATGAAAACTTGCTTTGAGCATGACCTCGCTTGGTGGTAACCTTCCACTAAAGACTATTATTATTTTTATTATAGATCTTGCTTTCATAAATAGCTTCTTAGGTAAAAGTGTATCATATAAGAGTGTGTCCATTACTCAAACTCGCCTATCTAAACTTTGCAGTGATTGGGACTCGAACCCCTGACCTACAGGTTACGAGTCCTGCGCTCAAGGAGCTACTACGAGGTCGTTTCACTTTCACGATTTCCCTCAAGCCCAGTCCTGGGTGGGAACCAATGAGGCACTAGTTGCGGATATGCGTGTGTGTAGGAGAGAGAGAGCGGAGAGAGAGGGGAGGGGAGAGAGAGGGGAGAGAGAGGAGTGATAAGGGGGGATTATTCCCCATAAATCCAGGTGTATACTGTATACGTACTTAATAATATACAGGTTGTATATACAATTATACATTTTTAGGTGATAACGCCCTAGCCTTGCCTTAGTGAGTAGGAGTGAAGTTTATAACTATGTATGTAATTGTACTTTTCATAATATTTGGTATGTACAACATAAGTACATATATACATGGATATTACCGGGGGGAATATTGAAGTAATTAGTGAATTGAAAAAAAAAATGAAATACACCATTTTTTGTTCTGTCCCCTAAAAGTTAAGTTACCTTCTGCGAAAATTGAGGACTTGATGGGTGACCAGTCAAATTTCGAATCGCTCGTCCATGCTGGTATTTCCGGACCCACTCGGGCTGGGTGAATTAATTTGAGTAGATGCACGGTTTTTGAGTTTTCAGTGCATGGAGGAAAAAAACCCCCTGTCGTGCTAGGCCCATGCCGGTGAAAGTGGCGTAGAACCCAAGTCAATTTTTTTTTAGTTTAATGGTCATATCACGTCGGGGCATTCGCTGAAAACTTGTACAAACCTGCACTCAAATTAAAATCACCAACCCTGAGTGGAGCCGGAATAGCCACCATCACGGGGGGTTCCTAATTTGAATAGTCATCCATCCAAGTCCTAACCTCACTGAACGTTGTTTAACTTCAGTGACAGAACGAGAAACTGGTGACTTAAAACGTGCCATCACGTTGGCTATCCGGGCACCCTGTCAATGTGTACAGTTGTACCAATCTTTATCTATGCTTGCTTATCACCGCCGGGGAAACATGTGTTTAGTTTCGGTGCCACTCCCCCGAAGCCTAAATTGGCCGGGCGGGCCTTGAGTGTCATGCCGTTTTGCGTCACTGACACCACACGTTTAGGTTAAGATGAAATCGAGTGCGGACGGTTTCATTTTTTCTTTCTCCTTTTTCACAATGCAAAATTTTTTTATGAAGTTAATTCGGTGTTTAAAAGCTAGGTATTTAACGTAAGGAATTTTTTTTGTAAAAAAAAAAAACTATAGTTTAGGGATTGTAATTTTTCTCCCAACCAAATTAGAACCAGGGTTAACATAGCGTGCCAGAGAGTAACCAATGTAGTAGTCAATACAAGACTCTGTTACACAATGTGCAATATTTGCTGTCATACTTCCCATTTAGGTGCTGGGTCAAACACGAGCACACCGGAAAAGGGATCCCCCTTACTACAACTGTAAAACCCAAAATTTAGAATACATTTTTTTTGTCGGGTTGGGGATCCATTAGGACTGATCCTAAATTCACCATCAGTTCTCACAGATCACTGAATTCAGCAACGTCCAGGTTTTTTAGAACTTCACTTAAAGTTAGGTTATGGGCATTTCGCCTGTCATGAGGATGTTTTACCTACATTCAAAGCCCAAGGTCAATTATTTTAAAGGGCAATTATTTCGACAACGCATCCTTTTATCCTGTTCACAGGACCTAAGGATTCGAATAGCTACGCCCCTGATTTCTAAACAATGGCATCATTGAGTCATTGTAACTCTGATCATCAGTTCTTTTGTTTGGTGGGGCCGCCATTGGTAGAAAAGCTATATTTTATATATATTTTGTCCTACAAAAAAAAAGATGATGTGTTTTAAAAAACAATTAATAGATGTTGCATTTACAACTTTTAATGGTACTTTAAAAATTATGGAAGTATACAAAAAATAAAAAAAATTCTAATTTTAAAAATTTAAGACAAAACCCCTTTTTTTGAATTTTTTGGGAAAAGGGGAAATTTCTAATTTAAATTACCTCTCAAACCTTTCAAATATTTCCCTTCAAGGGAAACCCAACCCCCCGATTCTACGAGTCCGCCCGTCCGCCCATTTATTGGTCGGCAGCGAGCTAATGAGGTCGTTTCGTCGATCTACTGAGGTTGATCATTTTCTAAGATACATTCATATTTGTGTTTTCTAGTGCGGAAAAATTTGATTTCATAATAGGAGATAATAATAGTAACACTCTTTTTTTTTATGAATACTTCAAGAGAGGTCTGTAAAATTCAAGTCCTTGCCCCAACACTCTTTGGGGAAGGTAACCACCAGGCGAGGGTTTAAAGCCAGCATTTTTTACCACAACCGTCAGAGTCTTATTATTATGTGGTCACAAACTCAAATGAATGTGGGAAAAATGTTGACTTCATGTGCTGTTGTTTGCATCTCCCACTTGGGGATGGGAACAGCTCTTCTTTTTTTTGTTATATCTAACTTTATAACTCAGCCCCTGTCAAATTTTTATAATGTCTTTTATTATCTGTCTGTCATGAGTTTTTTAAAATCGATGTTAATAATCTAATTGAAATGTTGAGTTGTTGAGCCTTGGTCGAACTTTTTTTACTTGCATGAGTTTCACCTCCGGCACTGCCTACTGATTAAGTTCGTGCGTTGACACCAGTTAATCATCATTCAATGGGATGGTGTTTTTTATCGATGCTATTAATGTGACAATGAGGAAATCAATCAAGTTAAAAGTAATTATTATCAAAATAGAATGTATTTTTTAATGTGTAGTATATGTATTGGGATCGACCTCTCTACAACATAATGTTTTTATTATGTACGATAACATAATGAAACAAGTGTCACATTACTTCCTCTGATATAAATATAGTCACCGGAGATTGAGTGGCGAGCAGAGCACCATCTTACAATCTCCTCCCGAGTCACGTCATGAGGCATGGCCTTATATTTATTTTTTTATAACCTACTCTTCACAATGAGGCATTGCATGTCATCTGAATTCGGCGCCAGCCGGGGCTTGCACATAAGTAGCCCTGGTTTAAATCTAGTTTATCCTAGACCAAACTGGTTTTAAGAAAAGCAGAAGAGATTGCCATAGGCAATAACCCCGCCCCTTTAGTTAGGACATATTGTGTAGAATTATCTAGTTTCTTTTTATTGTTTATATTGTTTCCAATTTTTTAATTTTTGTAATAATTATTTGTATTTTACATAATAATTATGTTTTTTAATATTAAAAAATTTTTAA
>JAMCCL010000177.1:0-60984 GCA_024516035.1 Bactericera cockerelli
GGGAAATAAAAAAAAGGAAAAAATGGGTATAGCGGAGAAATAGTGAAATAAAGGATAAATGGTTATTAGCGGAGAAAATAGTGAAAAAAAGGAGAAAATGGGTTATTAGCGGAGAAAAGTTAAAAGAGGGAATAATGGGTAAGCGGGAAATAGAGAAAAAAGGAGAAAATGGGTATAGCGAGAAATAGTGAATAAGGGAAAATGGGTATAGCGGAGAAATAGTGAAATAAAGGAGAAAATGGGTATAGCGGAGAAATAGTGAAAAAGGAGAAAATGGGTATAGCGGGAAATAGATGAAAAAAGGAGAAAATGGGTATAGCGGGAAATAGTGAAAAAAGGAGAAAATGGGTATAGCGGAGAAATAGTGAAAAAAGGAGAAAATGGGTATAGCGGGGAAATAGGAAATAAAGGAGAAAATGGGTATAGCGGAGAAATAGTGAAATAAAGGAGAAAATGGGTATAGCGGGGAAATAGAGAAAAAAAGGAGAAAATGTGGTATAGCGGAGAAATATGAAAAAAGGAGAAAATGGGTATAGCGGAGAAATAGTGAAAAAAGGAGAAAATGGGTATAGCGGAGAAATAGTAAAAAAGGAGAAAATGGGTATAGCGGAGAAATAGTGAAAAAGGAGAAAATGGGTATAGCGGGAAATAGTAGAAAAAAGGAGAAAATGGGTATAGCGGAGAAATAGTGAAAAAGGGAAAATGGGTATAGCGGAGAAATATATTAATAAAGAGGGAAAAATGGGTATAGCGGGGAAATAGAAAAAAAAGGAGAAAATGGGTATTAGCGGGAAATAAGAAAATAAAAGGAGAAAATGGTAATTTGGAAGGAATTAGGAAAAAGAGAAAATGGGTATATGCGGGGAAATAGAGAAAAAAAGGAGAAAATGGGTATTGCGGAGAAAATAATGAAAAAAAGGGGAAAATGGGTATAGCGGAAAATAGTGAAATAAAGGAGGAAAATGGGTATAGCTGTAGAAATTTAGGATTGAAAAGAGGGGAAAATGGGTATAGCGGGGAATTTTTTTTTTTTTTTTTTTTTTTTTTTTTTTTAAGATATGCAACATTACATATAATAAAGGAATTAAATGTAACAATACTAGCATAAATATACATATAGGTTTCGTTAATCGATACAATAGGGTAATAATTTTCATAAAACTAATTCTTATAATTTATTAAGTACATAAAGGTAAATATGTATAGATTGATAAATTCTATGTACCTATTTAAAATGTATTAACGGATATTTCATTCTTGAATTAGGCTCTGCTATTGAGAGTTCAGAAAATCTGTGAAATCGTTGTAGTTTAACGAAAAATCAGGTTTTATGTCCAAGTTATTGAATGTCTTCATGGACGATGTGATGGGGGATTTTGGTGAAATATTGTTTTGTATGTCAAAGAATAAGTTTCTTTGTCTCAGGCCTGGTCGAGGAACTTTGAAGGAGATCTTTGAAAGAATTTGTGGTGCGTCAATGTTATTATTTATTATTTTGTAAAGAAATTTCATTTTTTCTAGTTCTCTTCGATCTTCCAGCTTAAGCAGGTCAAGGTTTTCAATAAGAAGCGAGTAAGAGATTTGCTCTGGATATGTCGGATAAAAATTATTTACTTTTTTGAATAGATATCTAGCAAATTTAGCTTGTATATTTTCGATTGTTTTTGAATGATTTTTTTGACTAGGAGACCATATCAGTGAGGCGTATTCAACTTTTGATCGAACTAAAGATAAATACAGAACTCGAATAGCATCAATATCATCGATTTGTTTGCAATATCGAATAATCATACCCAAGTTTCTGTAGGCCGTGGTTGCAATTTGTTCTATATGTGGTATGAAGGAGAAGTTTGATTGGTATAACACACCAAGGTCTTTGAAAGATTTTGTAGTTTCCACGGGTTGATTATTTATGGTGTATGTGCTTGCGATGCGTTTTTCTTTAGTACTATAAGAAATTTGTTTACACTTAAGTGGATGAAAATTTAATCCAATTGTTGTTAGCCAATCAGATACAGCATCTATGTCACGTTGAAGAAGGTAGCAGTCTTCAGGACAGTTAATAGCTTTGTAAATTTTGAAGTCGTCAGCATAAAGGCTGTAGTGAGAATATTTAATATGATTTCTAATATCGTCATACGTCATTATAAATAAAAGGCTAGATATTTTTGACCCCTGAGCTACTCCAGAGTTAGGTGTGATTGTAACTTCTCCGATTTTTAGTTTGCGGTCTCTTAGGTATGATGTGAAGAAAGATAAAGATGGTCTGGAAAAACCTAGAGTATTCATTTTTCTGAGTATGGCATCATGATTAAGTCGGTCAAATGCTTTTTCAACGTCGGTATATAGTACGTCGATTTGTTTACGTTCAATATTTTCAGCTATAAAGTGAGAAAACTCTACCAAGTTTGTAACAGTAGAACGTGCTTTAATGAACCCGTGTTGATGAATGCTTACATGATTGAATATGAAAACTGATAAGGTATCATAAATTATTCCTTCGAAGATTTTAGCGAAAGCATTAATATTTGAAATAGGACGCTGGTCCTCTATTTTATCGGAACTTTTTTTAGGAATAGGAGTGACGACAGCTTCTTTTAGTTTGGATGGAAAGACAGATTTATCTAATGAGCGGTTAAAAAGAATCATAAGAGGTCGTATGAATCCATTTGGAATTTTTTTGATAAACCCGGGTAGAATTCCGTCTGGGCCTGCTGGTTTTTTATATTCAATTTGATTGATTTGAAACAAAATATCGGACTCTCTAACCTTTGGCAAAGAGAAAAAGTCACTCGAGATACTAGGTGGAAGGTTAAAGATATTATAAGTGCATGAGTCAGGAGCAAAAGATGTCTGAAGATGTTCAGCGAAAGCTTGTGAAATCTCTTTAGGAGAAGAGATTATTTTATCTTTATATTTATATTGTTTTAATTTTCCAGGCTCTTTTTTTTGTTTAATGAATTTCCAAAAATATTTACTATCTGTTTTAAGCTGTTTTACAGAGTTTTGGATGAAGGTTTTATAATCAGTTTTAATTTGCTTCTTTACTGTACGTCTCAGTTCTGAGTATTTGTTTGATTGTTCGATATTTTTATTTTTTGTTTTACGTAAACGTTCTTTGCGGTTAAAATTTCTTTTAGTTGTGTGAGACCACCATAATGGAAATTTATGTATTTTGGGTATAGAAGTGAGAGGAATGTGGTCTTTAAAAACGTTATTCAGTCTTGTGTATATCTGGTCAAGAATATTGTTAGGATCATCAAGATATTTTAGATCATCCCATTGTATTTTCTCTAATTCTAGTTTTAACATAGGTAAATTGGCTTTATGAAAATTAAATTTAGTCATTAAATATTGATCAGGTTTTTCTTGGCTAATTTTCTTATATCCTAGTATTAATTCTAGGGCTGGATGATGTTTATCCTCTTTTACGAGGGGGTTACCACGAGTTATTTGAATAATACCAGTTTTGTTTTGCAAGATAGAAGTGTAATGTGACTCAAAATTATCGAAGCATTGGTCTAAAATTTTATCATAAAAGTTTTTTACGGTATTTCTATGGCTAAGATTAAAGTAACTTAAAAGCCTTATAAAGATTGAAGTATTATTATCAGGTGTAACTTTTTCGTATTGTACAATAAAATCAGGCATGTTAAAGTCACCTAGAATTATTATTTTATGACCTTGTACATCAGTGATATTTATCATGGAGTTCACAAAGTTTTCTATGGTGGAACTTGTTACAGGTGGAATAAAGTAAACTAAGGCTAGATAAAAAGAGTCTCCCCTGTATGAAGTTTTGAGCCACATTGTCTCACATTGTTCATCAGAGATGTCCCATTTTGTTATTCTAGTCGTGAGAAAGTGAGACGATTTGGAAGCAAAAATCAAACCACCCCCTCGTTTCTTATTAGATTTGACGGGATCTCTGTCCTGGCGAAATACATTATATCTAGGGTCAAAAATCTCATTATTATGAATATCTGGTGATAACCACGATTCTGTGATAGCTATAAGATCAAAATCTTCACTCAATATGTTTTGATAAATTTGATCTGTTTTTGTTTTAAGGCCACGAACATTCTGATACAACAAACGTATGGTATCACCAGAGATTCTAGTACTAGTATTAAGGTCGACCTTGAGTCCTGGCTGAGAAGTATTGTTTATGCTATGAGGCTCTGAGTTATTTTGAATGAGCTTGAAATTGAAATCATTTGTAGGGGACACATGATTTGCATTGTCAGGAGTATTTTTCACATTGCAATAATTCTGCTGATGTAATCCTGAGTCATGACTAGCTGACTCGGGATTTAACATCTCAGATTGTGTCACTGGTAAAATACTATTACTAATAGTATTGCTTATATCTATGTTTGAACTATTTACACTGTACAGGTTTATCCTCTCATCTAGACAAGAGTTGTCATTACAAGTCGAAAATTTTTGACCTGATCGTCAAAAAAGTGACTAGAATGGGTTACATAGTAGAGCTGATGTCATTATCATTTAAGAAAAATCGTCCATGTGACGAGTCCGGAGCATTGAACTGTCCATATGACCGGATAGATGGAACATTACTTGCCGTGACTCGTGACATACGGGGGTTTCTTTGAGTTGCTGAGTTGCATCTGCATCTCCGCACTTCACTGGAATGCCGTGATTACGAGGTGTATTGACTACTGGCGGTAGCAGTTGTGTCCTTTGATGAGTAGGTATCGGCAATGGTGGATAATTCTCCCTCGCATGGTGTGATGACGTCATATGCTGTTGAGTTCGAGACTGCGTTTGGTGTACAGTTGAAAACTGAGGTTTTCTTGATATGCGGTTTGACGATAACACAGATGACGTATAATTCTTCGGTACGAAGTCTGATAGAAGTCTTGTATATCGCGGGGGTACCCAGTGCTTTCCTGTTGACGCACCTGATGTTTGTTTTGTTTTCATTGCCTTAAAAGGCACTTTCTTCATTCCATAGTTAGGATTTTGGACATGTTGCGTTATTTTAATGGTTAGTACAAACTTTCCGGTTTTGTTTAATTGAATATGGTCCTTTCCCATATGTCTTCTTTGTATGAAGCTATGGGTTTCAAGGTAAGAAATGTTTTGCATATTTTTGATGAAGTTCTTCAATTTTTCATTGAAGTTAACGACCTGATAGTTGGCGTTATCTCTGTCGTATCTTGGCGGTACAAGTACAATTACAACTTTTTTGTTATGGCATTTCTCCTGCAACTTTTTCAATGATATTTCTATGTTCTTCCAAGGGGTGTTATAAATATCATGCATTCCTGCCATTAAGCATATGATTGATGCTGTTTTTATTTTCTCAGGCTGTATCGCGTTTACAATAAAGTTCATATTCTTACCAGAGATATGGTAAGTACTAAATGAAAATCCTTCTGGACACCGGAAATTCGCCGATTTAAAAGCAAGGTCCTTTACATGATCGTCTCCAATTAAAAGTACATGTTGTTTGTTGTCACTCTTGTTAATTCCAGAGCTAGAGTCGTTTTTAGTTGGAGATGTGATTGGGTGTTCAGATTTATCTTGATTTGGTGTTCCATTGTTATTATTATTAGAACTAGTTGATGCTGCTGTGGAAGGCATAAAAGTTACTTTTTTGAATCCTGACTTCTCCAATAAATGAGAATTTTCACTAGTTCTTATTTTTGTTTTTAAATTCTGCAATTCAGTTTTGTCGGTGTCCCAGCCAGCTTTGGTTGTTTCTAAAGAAGTTTGCAACTGCTCTATGAGGGTATTTTTTTGTTCAAGAAGTTGTTTTAGCAGCGATATCTCTTCTTTTTGCTTGGCTATATTCGCAATCATTAGGTTTCTTTCGTGTCTGATAGTCTCAATTTCAGCAGTTGAATTTAGTTCACTTTGGTCTTTGTTATCAATTGCTGTTTTGTAAAGATCAGCTTTTTCTTTGTTTGCTTCTTTTGAAATGCACTTGGGATCGGTATGATCATTTTTTGAGGCAAGTATTTTGTATAATTTATCCTTTGACTTTTTGGCTACGGCTGTACCTTTGCAATTGTCTACGATACATTTCACAATGGAGTTCCCGTTTGCTAAGGGATTCGAGTAAATGTAGGTATTACCATTGTATGTGAGTTTGATCACCTCACTTTCTCCTGTTTTCTTTGGTGTACTTGTTTCCATAGTGAAAGAAGATACCCAGTATATTCAGGATCAAAGTAGTGTTAGGTGTGGTTGCTGACTTGAGATTCTCAAGTAGAGAATGCAAGCAGTATCAAGGTCAGGCAGCAATATTAAATACTCGCCTGAACTGTAAACACTAACACACGATGAATGTGGATAACTACAGTTTTAATGTAAACAATTTCAATGACGTCACACTATTTCGTAGACAATGAAAATTTGTTTCGCGAATTATTTGAAAAAAAAAATTGAATAAAATAATTTATTTATTTATGTCAAAATAAGGAAATGTCAAAACGTTAGTACTAAAGATTATGTATTTTTTTTTAACTAAATTTATTTTGTAAATTATATAGAACACTGGTAATAGGAGAAATAGTGAAATTAATAGAAAATGGTATAGCGAGAAATATGAAAAATAAGGAAAATGGGTATAGCGGAAATAAGAAATAAAAGAGAAAATGGGTATAGCGGGGAAATAGGAGAAAAAAAGGAAAAATGGTATTATAGCGATTTGAATAAGTACAAATGGTATTTCGACGAAATAGTTGAAATCAAGTGGAAATGGGTATAGGGGAAATAGAAAAAAAAGGAGAAAATGGGTATAGCGGGGAAATAGGAAAAAAAGGAGAAAATGGGTATAGCGGAGAAATAGTGAAATAAAGGAGAAAATGGGTATAGCGGAGAAATAGTGAAAAGAGGGGAAAATGGGTATAGCGGGGAAATAGAGAATAAAAGGAGAAAATGGGTATAGCGGGGAAAAGTGGAAAAAAAGGAGAAAATGGGTATAGCGGAGAAATAGTGAAATAAAGGGAAAATGGGTATAGCGGGGAAAAAGTAAAAAGAGGGAAAATGGGTATAGCGGGGAAATAGAGAAAAAAAGGAGAAAATGGGTATAGCGGAGAAATAGTGAAAAAAGAGGAAAATGGGTATAGCGGAGAAATAGTGAAATAAAGGAGAAAATGGGTATAGCGGGAGAAATAGTTGAAAAGAGGGGAAAATGGGTATAGCGGGGAAATAGAGAAAAAAAGGAGAAAATGGGTATAGCGGAGAAATAGTGAAATAAAGGAGAAAATGGGTATAGCGGAGAAATAGTGAAAAAAGGAGAAAATGGGTATAGCGGAGAAATAGTGAAAAGAGGGGAAAATGGGTATAGCGGAGAAATAGAGAAAAAGAGAAGGTGGAAGAAAATGGGTATAGCGGGGAAATAGAGAAAAAAAGGAGAAAATGGGTATAGCGGAGAAATAGTGAAAAAAGGAGAAAATGGGTATAGCGGAGAAATAGTGAAAAAAGGAGAAAATGGGTATAGCGGAGAAATAGTGAAAAAAGGAGAAAATGGGTATAGCGGAGAAATAGTGAAAAAAGGAGGAAAATGGGTATAGCGGGGAAATAGAGAAAAAAAGAGAAAATGGGTATAGCGGAGAAATAGTGAAATAAAGGAGAAAATGGGTATAGCGGGAAATATGAGAAAAAGGAGAAAATGGGTATAGCGGGGAAATAGTGAAAAAAGGAGAAAATGGGTATAGCGGGAGAAATAGTGAAATAAAGGAGAAAATGGGTTATAGCGGAAGAAATAGTGAAATAAAGGAGAAATATGGGTATAGCGGAGAAATAGTGAAAAGAGGGGAAAATGGGTATAGCGGGAAATAATAGTGAAATAAAGGAAAAAATGGGTTATAGCGGGAAATGAGAGGAAAATAATAGGAAGGAAAATGGGTATAGCGGAGAGAAAATGTGAGAAATAATTAGGAGAATAAATGGGTATAGCGGAATGAGAGAAATGTAGGAAATATAAAAGGAAAAATGGGTATAGCGGAGAAATAGTGAAAAAGGGGAAAATGGGTATAGCGGGAAATAGTGAAATAAAGGAGAAATTACAATGAAAAGAGAATGGTATAGCGGAAGAAATATGAGAAAGAGGGGAAAATGGGTATAGCGGGGAAATAGAGAAAAAAGGAGAAAATGGGTATAGCGGAGAAATAGTGAAATAAAGGAGAAAATGGGTATAGCGGAGAAATAGTGAAAAGAGGGGAAAATGGGTATAGCGGGAAATAGAGAAAAAAAGGAGAAAATGGGTATAGCGGAGAAATAGTGAAATAAAGGAAAATGGGTATAGCGGGAGAAATAGTGAAAAAAGGAGAAAATGGGTATAGCGGGGAAATAGTGAAAAAAGGAGAAAATGGGTATAGCGGGAAATAGTAGAAAAAAAGGAGAAAATGGGTATAGCGGAGAAATAGTGAAAAAGAGGGGAAAATGGGTATAGCGGGGAAATAGAGAAAAAAAGGAGAAAATGGGTATAGCGGAGAAATAGTGATAAAAAAGGAGAAAATGGGTATAGCGGAGAAATAGTGAAATAAAGGAGAAAATGGGTATAGCGGAGAAATAGTGAAAAAGAAGAAAAATGGGTATAGCGGAGAAATAGATGAAAAAAAGGAGAAAATGGGTTATAGCGGGATATAATAGTGAAATAAAGGAGAAAATGGGTATAGCGGAGAAAAAGTAAAGGAGGAAAATGGGTATAGCGGGGAAATAGCGGAGAAATAGTGAAAAGAGGGGAAAATGGGTATAGCGGGGAAATAGAGAAAAAAAGGAGAAAATGGGTATAGCGGGGATATAATAGTGAAATAAAGGAGAAAATGGGTATAGCGGAGAAAAAGTTAAAAGATTGGAAAATGGGTATAGCGGGGAAATAGAGAAAAAAAGGAGAAAATGGGTACAGCGGAGAAATAGTGAAATAAAGAAGAAAATGGGTATAGCGGGGAAATAGAGAAAAAAAGGAGAAAATGGGTATAGCGGAGAAATAGTGAAAAACAGGAGAAAATGGGTATAGCGGAGAAATAGTTAAAAGAGGGGAAAATGGGTATAGCGGAGAAATAGTTAAAAAAGGAGAAAATGGGTATAGCGGAGAAATCGTGAAAAGAGGGGAAAATGGGTATAGCGGGGAAATAGAGAAAAAAAGAGAAAATGGGTAAAGCGGAGAAATAGTGAAATAAAGGAGAATATGGGTATAGCGGAGAAATATATTATAAAAAGGGGAAAATGGGTATAGCGGGGAAATAGAGAAAAAAAGGAGAAAATGGGTATAGCGGGGAAATAGAGAAAAAAAGGAGAAAATGGGTATTGTGGAGAAATAGTGAAAAGAGTAGAAAATGGGTATAGCGGGGAAATAGAGAAAAAAAGGAGAAAATGGGTATAGCGGAGAAATAGTGAAAAGAGGGGAAAATGGGTATAGCGGGAAAATAGTGAAATAAAGGAGAAAATGGGTATAGCGGAGAAATAGTGAAAAGAGGGGAAAATGGGTATAGCGGGGAAATAGAGAAAAAAAAGGAGAAAATGGGTATAGCGGAGAAATAGTGAAATAAAGGAGAAAATGGGTATAGCGGAGAAATAGTTAAAAGAGGGGAAAATGGGTATAGCGGGGAAAAAAAGAAAAAAAAGGAGAAAATGGGTATAGCGGGGAAATAGAGAAAAAAAGGAGAAAATGAGTATAGCGGAAAAATAGTGAAATAAAGGAGAAAATGTGTTCGCGCCACATTTTAAATTGGCGCGAGTGTAGAAAAGATTACAGATTATTTATCAGCTGACTTTCCATAACGACAGTATTTGTTGATTTTGTGAATAAGGAAAATTAGCCAGAAGCTTTTCTCCCATTCGTGTGTTCTCAACTCTCTTTCCAAAAGTCACTTACTTCTTAACATTTTCGTAGTTTTTACCACTCTATTTTCCATAAAATCATTATAATATATTTTGCTGTGTGAAACTTTAGAAACCTATTAAATAAAAAACTGTTGATTTCAATAAACATATTTAATTTCTTTCTTTTTTGTAACCAGCCCTTTTGGCCTTTAGAGGCATATTATTTTCATGGTCCTTCGAGCCGGATACTTTCATGTTCCTTTTGTCGTTTAATAATTTATTCGTAGTGAATTCAACAATATATCGTAGCAGTTTCATACCTATTCGTAGATCTTTCAAAAACTATTCGTTGAAGTGACTTTTTTCTCAACACCATTTAATTCGTAGTGCCTTCAAAATAAATTATTCGAACTTAAACCTATTCGTAGTAGTGTCTCATTCATAATGTCAGAAAACGAACTAAAGGTGCTAAACAATAAAAAAGACTATCTCTTTTCTTTCTTTCAAGAACTTTATGATCTTAGTAAAAAACTTAAAAATCCTAATGATCAATCTTTATTCAAACGTAAAGTTTTATTAATCAATTCAAAGTTTGCTGAATATTCTAACTTATTGGATAAAATTAATCAGTTGGAATTAGATCTCAATGTTGATCGCCCAACTGGATATGGCGATTTGGAAACCGTGGATACTATGTGTGGCTGTATCAAGTACGCAGAGTCGATCCTGAACAAACCCAGCCCCTCCTCCCCATCATCTCAAAACGCATCATTCAGTAATCCAGCTGAAAACATTCGTCTCGAACCTCTTCAAATTTCTTCATTCTCTGGAAATATAAATGACTGGCCGCTGTTCTACAATTTATTCAAATCCAACATTCATGAGAGAACAGATTTGTCAAAAGCTCACAAACTGCAACACCTATTTTCAAAACTTAGCGGTAGAGCTCTCTCTGTCTGCGCCGGCATCCTCCCCACTGATAACAACTATGACGTCATTTGGAAAAGTCTCGTATCAAAATACGAAGATCAACGTCAACTTGCGACTCACTATATGGACATCTTATTTCAATTCAAAGCTCATAAAAGTGAATCAAGTCACCACCTCAGTTTATTCGTCGATAAATTTGGATCCGCTGTCGCTGCACTTCAAGCTATGGATATTCCTGATCTTCAAGACTTCATATTATTTTACATCGGCAACCTGAAGCTTGATGATCAAACTCGTCGGCTGTTCGAAAGCTCACTGGATTCAAATGAAATTCCCACCTTCAAAAAACTTCTCAAATTCGTAGAAAATCAAAGCAAGATCCTGTCACGTATTCAGCCCGACCCATTTATTAGTAGTAGTCATTATAATAATAAATCTTCAGGGTTTCATTCTAACAGGTCAGCTATGAGTAACAATAATAATATTAGTAGTAGCAAAAAAGAATCACATACTTTTTTGGTAGAAAATAATATCTCTTGTTTAATGTGCAAGTCAGATCATGCGCTATTCAAATGCGAAGACTTTCACAAGCTTATTCCTCAAGATAGGTACACATTCGTTAAACAACACGCTCTTTGTGTTAATTGCCTAGGTGGTAAACATAGAGTGATCGATTGTAAATCAAAGCATGTTTGTATCAGATGCAGGTTAAAACATCATTCTCTATTACATTTCTCTCAAAATAAATCTGAGAAGTCTAGTTCAGAGCACAAAAGCTCACCTACTTACAGTGCTAATAATAACAGTCAAGCACCCCGGGTTCGAACCCCGGAGAGTGAATCACAACCTCAAGTCTCACAGAATCACAACCTCAAATGCTATCAGAGCGTAGAGGACAATCATAATAATAATAATACTACTGTGTTGTTAGGTACTATTAAAATTAATGTATATAATGTATACGGTGTGTCCAAACAAATGAGATTTTTATTAGATAGTGGCTCTATGAGTAATATTCTCACTAAAGATGCTCTCGATTTTCTTCAATGTCCTCTCCTTCCGTCTAATGCTAATCTTACTGGCCTTGGTGCTAATTCAAGCCATGTCCATGGTCAAGTTAGATTTTCCTTTTCATCCAGATTTGATGACAGAATAAAATTTTCTGTTCAAGCTCTAGTAGTTGATAATATTGTCGATAAATTACCTACTCTGCCCATTGCTAGTTCAAAGTTATCTTATCTTAATTCTCTCTCACTTTCAGATGATAGCTACATGTCTCCTGGTCCTATAGCAGGTATTCTCGGCTCTTCTGTTTATCCTTACGTCATTCTTGGCAACCTGGTATCTGGCTGCAGTGACCAGCCTGTAGCGCTTGACACAAAGCTCGGTTACGTTATTTTCGGAAACGCCCCAGTGCAGGATTCTGTCGGTAATCGTAACACTCGTAGTAAGAAATATTGTATGTTTCAAAATTCTTCTTTCGATCACAAATTACAAAGATTTTGGGAATTAGAATCTTTACCTCCTCTTCTCAATGAGGAAAAATTCAGTCCCGAAGATCAAGCTTGTGAGAAAATTTATTCCTCACAAGTATCTCGTAGTAGTGATGGTAAATATGTTGTCCCTTTACCTTTTAAAGAGGACCCTTCACAGCTGGGGGACTCATTCTTATCTGCTAAGAAAAGATTTCTTAGTCTAGAGAAGAAATTGAATTCTTCCCCTGATCTTCATTCGAAATATAGCCAAGCTATTACCGAACTTCTTGACAAAGATTTCATTAGTGAATGTTCTGATCAATCAGATATCTCAGGCTATTTCTTACCTCATAGATCAGTGGAAGAGCCCGATACTATATCTTCTAAAATTCGTATTGTCTATGACGCTGGTGCTAAAACTAGTAGCGGTAAGTCCCTCAATGACTTATTGTATTCTGGTCCTAAGCTATATACAAATTTATTTCGTGTCCTTCTTAACTTCCGATTGTTTCCTTATGCCTTAAATGGAGATATCACAAAAATGTTTCTCCAGATCAAGGTAATGGAAAACTATTGGAAATTTCAGAAACTTATTTGGCGATTTTCTCCCAATGAACCTTTGAAATTTTACAATCTCAAGGTAGTAGTATTTGGTATAAAACCCTCTCCCTATTTAGCGCTGCGCACAGTTCAGCAGTTGGTCTTAGACGAGGCAGAAAATTATCCTCTCGCTTCGAAGAATATTTTAAATAACCTTTTCATGGATGATTGTGTTGCTTCTTTTTTAACTAAAGATGAAACTATTTCTTTCTACAGGGAAGTTTCTGATATGTTTCAATCAGCCGGTTTCATTTTCACCAAGTGGACTTCAAATTCGTCTGACGTTCTCGCAGCGATTCCTCCTTCTAATCAATTAACGGAAATGATTTCCTGGGATAAAGATAATCTCACTCCTAAAGTGCTTGGTATGCATTGGAATGCAACTTCCGATGAATTATTCTTCAGAATAAATCCCTACGTAGGTGCATGTACTAAAAGAGTATGCTCTACTACATTCTATCAATTTATGATCCCTTGGGTCTAATCGCTCCTGTCGTAGTTTTCGTAAAACTCCTAATAAAAGAGTTATGGCTATCTAGTGTTGTCTTGATGAAAACATCTAAAGGTGCATTTAGACGTACTCTAGGTAATTTATGTTCTCTTCCTTCACAATGAAAAATATGAGGTCTAAAAAAATGGCTAAATTATTTTTTCAATTTATTTTCCTATCTTAAAACTATTTATTTCAAATATGCAATTTTTTATTTATAAGGATGTAACTGTTATGTTGTATATTTTCTTACAGGAACATCTTAATAATTTTCTTTTCCTTTTCTTCTGTTGTGTTGTTTGAAAATTAACTCTTTACAGCTATTTCTTTTATTCATGTAAATGAATTCTCTTCTAGTTGTCATATTTCATGTTTTCTTTAATACTTAGGTGGCAACTAACCACAAATCAAATTATTAACATTCTGTTGAAGGTTTAATTCCTTTAAATTTTCAGGTATTAACCCTTCAAAGCTGGGGGTATGTTCGCGCCACATTTTAAATTGGCGCGAGTGTAGAAAAGATTACAGATTATTTATCAGCTGACTTTCCATAACGACAGTATTTGTTGATTTTGTGAATAAGGAAAATTAGCCAGAAGCTTTTCTCCCATTCGTGTGTTCTCAACTCTCTTTCCAAAAGTCACTTACTTCTTAACATTTTCGTAGTTTTTACCACTCTATTTTCCATAAAATCATTATAATATATTTTGCTGTGTGAAACTTTAGAAACCTATTAAATAAAAAACTGTTGATTTCAATAAAAATATTTAATTTCTTTCTTTTTTGTAACCAGCCCTTTTGGCCTTTAGAGGCATATTATTTTCAAAATGGGTATAGCGAGGAAATAGAGAAAAAAAGGAGAAAATTAGTATAGCGGAGAAATAGTGAAATAAAGGAGAAAATGGGTATAGCGAAGAAATAGTGAAAAGAGGGGAAAATGGGTATAGCGGAGAAATAGTGAAATAAAGGAGAAAATGGGTATAGCGGGGAAATAGTGAAATAAAGGAGAAATTGGGTATAGCGAGGAAATAGAGAAAAAAAGGAGAAAATTAGTATAGCGGAGAAATAGTGAAATAAAGGAGAAAATGGGTATAGCGAAGAAATAGTGAAAAGAGGGGAAAATGGGTATAGCGGAGAAATAGTGAAATAAAGGAGAAAATGGGTATAGCGGGGAAATAGTGAAATAAAGGAGAAAATGGGTATAGCGAGGAAATAGAGAAAAAAAGGAGAAAATTAGTATAGCGGAGAAATAGTGAAATAAAGGAGAAAATGGGTATAGCGAAGAAATAGTGAAAAGAGGGGAAAATGGGTATAGCGGAGAAATAGTGAAATAAAGGAGAAAATGGGTATAGCGGGGAAATAGTGAAATAAAGGAGAAATTGGGTATAGCGGAGAAATAGTGAAAAAAGGGGAAAATGGGTATAGCAGGGAAATAGTGAAATAAAGGAGAAAATGGGTATAGCGAAGAAATACTGAGAAGAGGGGAAAATGGGTATAGCGGGTGTAGGGTAAGATTAAGTTGATGAGATTTACACGATAAAAAGTGAGAAAAAAGATCAAGAACTCACGATATGGTTTCTAAGAAGAAGATCACAACCACTCTCTTGCCTGGTACAACAACAACAACAACACCAACGGATCTCTCGTTCAAACACTTGATAATAGATGACCGTTGGTGTAGGTATCAGCTGATTTGATTGCATACACGTGCGCACATTACATACACGTAGATGTTATTAGGCGTATCAAACATACCCCCCACCACAAAAGATATTTTGTAACCAAATTTGATTTACCGTGTACTCATTTTACAAAACACACTAAAGGTTATTAAATGGTTAAATTAAATGAACAAAAACATAAGTTGGATTAGATCAAAGTTTTAAGAACATTATTTCACAAATTTAGTTAAAATATAATTAAAGAGAAAATGTTGAACACAACAAAGAGTTAAATAAATAAATAACTGCTTGATAAAATGTAAAATAAATAAATTAGTTTAAACTGATTTATTGATAAAGGGTTAATATTTACAACATTATCAAAGGGTTAATATTGTAAAAAAAAAAGATTAAAATATATTATGTTAATAAGAAGCTTAGAACAGCCGCCAATTTTGTGATAAGACGCGATTAAAATCGGTCCGAAGATTTTTACATTTTAAATATTGTTAAAAACCAAAGTATCATTAACCACTTGTGTAATATAACCAGTTTAATGGTGTTTTAGTGATGTGCACTTTAAAAAACTGTGAACACAGTGTTTTTGAAACTAAAAAATCAAAAAACAAATATCGTGACAAAATTTTCATGTCAATAATATTAATAAATCTCTAAAAACTGCGGCGTGTGTGTGACATAGAACCAAACTTTGTTATGTTTATTACATTTTACTATATCTATGCAATACATCTTTAATATATAATTCAAACAAACATTATCTATGTAAAACAAACATGCAAGTTACTTTACTCTGACCTTTCACTTACTATGGTCACCATTTTAAAAAATAAATAAATTATCTTTTCTCTTCTCAAATTGAAATAACCCTCTATACTAATGAATAGAACCCAGAACAACATCTTAAAAAAAGAAATGGATTTAAAATATGTAGAGAAACTTCACGTGACAGTACAAGAGACTGCCTACGAGTTATATGGAGAAATCCGGGAATTTCTAGTGTCAACAAATACAACAATCACTGAATCCTTGTCTAAAAAATTGAGTCATACATTTGAACGACTTAATACTGCTGTAACATTGGAAGTAAACCTCAGCAAAGACTTGGAATCATCAAAAGTGGCACTAAAGAAATTAGAAACACATAAACAAAATTACAAAAAATTACTTGAAGATGAGATGAAAAGCAAGAATCAACTTCAAGAAAATTTTAAAAAACAATGTGAAGAACATACAGAAGTTACTCAGACAATGCAGAAGAAAATAGAAACAATACAAGACCAGCTGAAGAAGACAAAAGAGGAACAACAAGAAGAGCAGAAAACAACGGAGGAACAGAAACAAACAATTGAAGAACAGAAACAAACAATTGAAGAACAGAAACAAACCATTGAGAGCCTGAGAACATCACTACAAACCATGGAAGCCGCATGGAAAGTGGACCAACAACAACTACAAGCAAAGCAGACAGAATCTACCCCTTCCACTGCCACAGTATCAAGTAACATAGATAGTGATAGCCATCCAATTATTCATAGTCAGGAACATATAGATACCACAGCTAGTAATACCATAGAAAATATCTCTAATAATGCAGCTATAAATAGAATTTTGATTGCAGGAGATTCTCATGTCAGAAATTTGAAACAAATTCTAGATAAGATCACTCCTAAAACTTGTCAGGTTAGATGCAAACTCAATCCAGGTAAAACTATAACAGATATTGTTAATGAAATCAAATCTGAAGATCTCAATCCTCAAACACAATTGATATTCTTTGCCGGCACAAATGATATATTTAAAACCCCATGGCACGAAATAAAATCCTCTCTAGACATATTAGCCAATTTGACAAAAAGATGCCAAGTATTGATAATACTCATTCCTCATAGATATGATAAAAACAAAATAAATTATCATATAAACAAACTGAACTGTCTCATAAAATACCACACTAAACACCTTACAAACTACAAGTTCATCACACCAGGTAACTTCCTCAACATCAAACACTACTCACAAGATAAACTACACTTGGAGTTAAAGGCCAAGAACATCATATGCAGTAAGATTATCAAACTGGTATTTAATATTAATACAAGACCTACGGCCAGTAACTCATCACAATCACACAAAAATAATAACAACAATAATAAAAACCATCAGAGTAGCAACAACCAGAAACAAACACAATACAGTGGTAGAATCAAACAAAACTACATTACACGAATGAGAGGCAATAATCACAAGTTAACTAACCCAAATATCCCTCCTCTCTTATCAATACCATCAGGCCCGTTACCTACACAAGTAAACCAGGTCCGCCCCGAACCACCCCCTTTGAATTTCCTCTATTCTACGAAATTATATCCCACTACTCAAAACTATAACCCCCAATACTTACCCAATTGGTATCCTCCAATTCAACCCAATCCACAGTAACCCCTCAATTTTACCCCCAATTATCATATACCCAGTTTAATGAGCTCTCTAATATTCCTCAAGAATTAATTTAGAAAATTCACTCAACGCACAACCAAACAGCATAGCACATGAATATCCTAGCATCCAAACCCATACTCCTGCATCTCACCAGTACCAACAAACATCACAACCATCCAATAACTATCCAACTCACAAATCCCACTCGCAAATACCTATAGAGACATTTTAACAATGCATTCCTCACACCCTCAAGCACATCAACATACCAGCCAAAATTTTCATCCCTTCCCGACGACTCTAGTATAAGAGGAAAAGTGAGACACACCCATTATCCCGCACACCACATTCACACACCTACAACAGTACGTATTTACTACCAAAACACTAGGGGACTTAAATCTAAAACTCATGACTTCTATTTGAACTTATTGAATGAAGATTATGACTTGATCTTCATAGTTGAATCATGGCTGTCCCCTGACATTAACTCCCGCGAACTTTTTGGACCCAACTACCAGGTGGTTAGGCAGGATAGAGATCCTGCTACGACTGGAAAACAACGAGGTGGTGGGCTCATAATCGCGGGAAAAAACAACATTCCCATTTCCCATATAAAACAAATAAGTAAATGCAACAAAGAAATTGAAACATTATGGGTAAAATGTACACTTAATCATCAAGAAGTATACATTGGACTGTGCTACCTTCCTCCCCCCACTAACCACTCTACATTCCTAAAATTTTCAGAGAGTATAGAATCTCATGATCTTCTCACCGAAAAAAAGCTTCTCTTAGTGGGAGATTTCAATATTCCTCAGTGGGGAAACAGCAACCACAAAAACATAGACACTATCAAGGAAGTGGAACTCCTAATGAGTAAATTCAACCTAGAATCTCATAATAGTATAAAAAATCAAAATGGTCGTATCTTAGACCTTTGTTTTAGTAACATGATGAGATTCAAGGCTGGAAGAATAAAAAGTCTTGCATAAATATTGAGCTCACCCCCGGTCTAGTAAAACCAGACCCTCACCATCCGCCCCTGCTATCAATGTTCAATGTGAAAGACTGCCTCAAACACACACTCCCAAACACAACACACTCTTCAGATGATTTCAACTTCCGTAAAGCTGAAATCAAAAAACTCCTAGATGAGCTAAAAAATACCAACTGGAATATACTTCACGAAAAACACAACGTTGATGCACAAACAGAACTATTCTATCAAATATTGAAAGAAGTTTTTGAGAAGTGTGTTCCTAAAAAGAAGCAATTTAAAACACCCAAATTTCCAAACTGGTGGTCAAAAAGCACAATAAAATCATTTAGACGAAAGGAAAGACTAAGAAAAAACAAATCTAAAACAAACAAACAGACACAAGAATACCATCAACTCAGAAAGCAATCTAAAAAAAATATACGTGCAGACTTCCAAACATACATAAATAAGATTACAGAAGACATAAAAAAAGGAAACAGCAAACCATTTTGGAATTACACTAAAAACAACAAACTGAACAACACACAAAAACGCTAAAATTCAAAAACATATCCGTCTCTGACCCCCAAACAATTACAAACTACTTTGCCCAACACTTTTATGAAGCATACAACCCCCAATCCTCAACATACTCGTACACAACCACACAAGATATAAATAATACACAATTAGATGGCTTTCACATTGAACAGGTGACAATGTCGGACATTGAACAGGAGATTTTATCTCTTCGCACAAATAAACCACCTGGACCTGATGGCATACCTCCCCAAATTTTCAAAGAATGTGTGGAATATCTGAAAATACCCCTTACAATATTATTTAATAAATGTCTGACAGCGAATGAAATCCCTGCAAAATTCAAAGAATCAAATATTACACCCGTTCCCAAAAAAGGTAGTGACCAAGACATCGAAAACCATCGCCCCATATCTAACCTAAATGTCATAGCTAAAATATTTGAAAGCTTCATCTACACCAAAATAGAATCCTATATAGGTGGTAAAATTTCCCCCTGCCAACATGGCTTCGTAGTTGGAAAATCTACTGTGGGAAACCTGGTAGAATTTTCCGACTATGTTGCGCGATCCATCTCCGAGCAGGCTGACGTACATTGTCTATACACAGATATAGAAAAATGTTTTGATAGGATACACCATGATGCCATTTTAAATGCTCTGGCAAAAAATGGTATCTCGTCTCTTGTCAAAATGTTTTCTAGTTATCTGCAAAATAGAAAAATGTACGTCAGATACCATGGTTTAACATCACCACCTATTACACCCCGCTCAGGTGTTGTTCAAGGTAGCAGGCTTAGTAGCCTGCTCTTTATCCTTACATACAATGACATAATAAATAAAGTAAATTACTCCCGGGTCCTTCTGTATGCTGATGATCTCAAAATATATAAAGCCATCCATGACACAAGAGATTGTGATCTCTTACAGGAAGATATAAATTCCGTGTCAGGATGGCTTACAGAAATTGGTTTAAACTTCCACCCTAATAAATGCTTTGCCATCAACTTTACAAACAAAAGACATTCACATAAACCCACCTACTACATAAACAACACCCCCATACTATATACTGACCAATACAAAGACCTAGGCATAAAATTCGAACCCAACCTAAATTTCAAATCACATATTTATGAGATCAAAAATAAAGCATACAGACAATTAGGAATGGTAATAAGATACTCCAAATATATCCAGGATCCTGACGCAATAATACTCCTTTACCAATCATACATTCGCTCGGTACTGGAGTATGGTTCTGTTGTATGGAACCCTACCACTAAAGTTGACTCTAAAGAGCTAGAAAGAGTGCAAGCTCGATTCATCCGGTACTTATTTAAAAAACTAAATGGGTTCTACCCATTATACCCCAACTACATCGAGTATGATCTGCTCACTGAAAATCTCCCCATCCAATCACTTGAGGGGAGGAGACGAAATGACCAGATCAAACTCATTCAAAACGTAAGTACCGGAAAACTCTGTAGCCCTTACATATACCAGATAATACTCCAGTGCCGAAAAACAAATGACCCCCGACTAAGAATGACTGATAACAGGGCACAGCCATTTCAAATACCCCGTAAAGACAACTATACTTATAAGTCCCCAATAATACAGGCACTTGATGTATATAACAACACCAATGACAATGACAAACCAAATATTATTATTTTATAATACCCAAAGTAACGCGTCAGTTATTGCCTCACACGTCACACAGAAACCTAAGGTTTCTGTTATCCGTGATGAGGTGTAGACGACTATTAAAAAAAAAAAAAAATAAAAAAAAAAAAAAAAAAAAAAAAATAAATTATGGTTCCTTCACCAAGATCAAAAGATCAACCACAATGAAAAGTTAAATGATTATTAATATTTACAAAGGTAAGTGACAGTGCTTATTATTCGGATACAGGTAGAACTGCCAGTTTATTAACTGGTCGCACGAGCTCTCCTGAGGGTGTGCGCACTGACACAACGCGAACAATGTTGTCAGGGCCAGGTAACAGCTTTGTTACAATGCCTAAAGGCCACTTTTGATATGGGGTAAGGTGCCCCTGAATGATAACAACATCATTAATTTTAATTTGAGATTTGCTATCTTTGGTCCATTTGGAACGTTGAATAAGCGTATTGATATAATCATGCTTCCATCGTCTCCAGAAGGACTGAGTAGCTTGAGTGATAAGAGTCCATCTCTTCAATGGAGAGATAGATGTGTTCTCAACGTCTATTTCTGGCCGAGCCAGCAAAGGAGACCCAATGAGGAAATGTCCTGGAGTAAGGGCATCAATCCCATCATCTGGGTGAGTGCCGAGAGCACAGATAGGTCTCGAGTTCAAGATGGCCTCGATTCTAATGAGGAGCGTGCTGAACTCCTCGTATGAGTAGGATTGATTATTAATCACGTGGGTCAGGTGAGATTTCGTAGATTTAACACCAGCCTCCCAAAGACCGCCAAAGTTGGGTGCCTGGGGTGGGTTAAAGATCCAAGATATGTGCTGGTTGCCTAAATGGCGATTTATGTCTTGTGAAGCCTGAGACAAGAACTCATGGACTTCCGACATGTGACGCGCAGCGCCGACAAAGTTCGTACCTCGGTCACTGAAAATAGACTGAGGTAGACCTCTGCGACCTATGAAGCGATCTAAACTCGCTAAGAAGACATCAGTACTCAAAGATGTTAAGAGTTCTAGATGGATCGCCTTGGTAGCAAAACAAATAAATATTGCAAACCAAGATTTCGTGATAGGAGAGTTTCGACGGGGCCCTGATTTTAAAGGGAAGGGACCAGCCAAGTCTACTCCCACATTAATGAAGGGTCGACCTTGAGCAAACCGCGACACTGGAATATCGGCCATGATTGGTTGTGCGGGTTTAGATGATGCCCGAAAACAACTTGTACATTTAAAAATTACTTTTCGGATGGCGGAGCGAGCACCTAACAGCCAGTAGTGGCGCTGTATGAGTGCTTGGACCAATTTAGGACCACCATGTATAGAGATGAAGTGATAATGTTGAATGAATAGATGAGCTAAGTGACTTTTGTTATGAATCAAGATAGGATGTTTAGCGTTTGAAGGAAGGGGAGCCAGTGAGAGCCTACCCCCCACCCTGAGGATACCCTGGGGGTCGATGAAAGGTGATAAGGACAAAAGAGTATTAGAACAAGTTCGATTGTTTTTCAACAGTTTTAATTCAGACTGAAAATAATACTGCTGAGATATTTTTACACATTCTAGACGAGAATCATGGAGTTCTGATACAGATAAATTACCTACACGGTTTTTATTTTTGCATTTCAAGTTATTAATAAACCTGAAGACAAATGCAAAAACTCGTTCAACTTTTAAAAGACAGGAAAATTTCTCTATTACAGTGATTAAATATGGTTTCTCTGTGCTGACAGATAAGGTGGTTGCAACAGATTTTAATTCTGGTAAGGGATCATCAGATATTATGTTAGTATTTACAGGCCAGTCCGTGGGTTCTGATAGCAAGAACTTGGGACCGCAGAACCATATGGGATGATTAACTAGTTGAGAGGGGAAAATTCCTCGACTTGCTGGGTCAGCAGCATTGTCATGCGTTGACACATGATACCATGAGGTATGATTCGTTAGTTCAATGATTTTAGCTACTCTATTAGCAACATAAGTTTTTAAAAGATGTGGTGAAGTTTTGAGCCATGCCAAAACCACCATACTATCCGAAAACAGATAAGTATTTCGGATGGGAAGATTCAAACATGATAAAGATTTCAATACACGAGCTAGAAAAGATACTTTTGTTCGTGCTCCATATTTAAATTGTGTTAAAATTAAGTTTTTATGCCTTTTTCACTAAATAATTGTGTTTCAATTTAAAGTTTGGATAGTAAAGTTTATGAGGAGTGATCGAGCTTGTACCTACTGTAAGTTTTTTCCACCATTACGAAGATTTAAATCTGTATCTGCAGTATTTGGTCGTGGCGTCCATTTATTTCAATAACCAACAAAGACAACAAATATTTGGTAATTTAATAATGACGTCATCAACGCCCAGCAGCTGATACATATTCCCTGTGTTAATGAGCAAGTGATAACTGGGTACGCCGTGCGTTATAAGCTGTGTCATTGAATGGTTCGACTCACCTAAGACTACGTCATCACCTGAGCAGTCACTGTACCCGCTTTAACTTTTATCAAGACTATTACAATTTGAATTTTCGTTACAATTCAAACTGGTCAGTGTTACCAACTCTATAAAATAAGGCATTGATAAGTTTACCGGTCAAATTGCTGTGTTGCCACTAAGAATCTGAGAAACAAGAGGGACTTTTCATAAAAAGTGGGAAATCATACTTTCTCCCATCGATACCTATAATATCCCTCATTCCTACTTTACGAGTTTCTTAGAGTAGGTACCTACTTAGTTACGCGCAACTTGCAGTAACGCTACATTGTATGCCACAATGACGACGCCAAATGAACCTACAAATTCGGATATTATGGCAGCTATTACCTCTCTCTCCTCGCAAATTACTGATATCAAAAATAATTTAACAGAATTTCAGAGACATCAGGAAGTGAAGAATTTGGAAGTGCAAAATATCCTGGCGGGACATGAAAAGAAACTGGTTCAGAGCTTCAAAAGAGATATTAAGAGTAATCTTGTAGTCTATAACATGGAAGAGTTAGCTGGAGAACCTGTCCGAATTATTCGAGAAAAGGTCTTGGACCTTCTGACTAATAAACTTGCTATTACAGGTGTGCGACCGTATGATATTCATGATATAAGGATGGTAGGTCCCAAAAAAAATGTTCTAATTGTCTCCCTATGCTCTCCTCACTTGGTACGTATAGCAATGAGCCAGTCTATTAAGCTCAAAGGAACTAAAATAGCTATAGACTTTGATCTATCACCAGAAGACAGAGCAGAAAAAAGAAAACTGCTCGCTTACAGGAACGAACTCAAGGACAAAGGGACAGATTGTAAGCTTAGGAATAAAACTCTAATAATAAATAATGTGGCTTATACTCTAGACCAATTAACCACTCAAGCACACGTTTCTGAGGCTTCCGGTTCTTCATCTCAAGTACAGGCAACGGTCAACACGGTGAACAACCCCACCCCCACTCCTGAGGACAGGGAGGACTACGAGATGAGTGAGGCGAACAAGAAGCGGACTCCCCCTGAGCGTGAGGACACTACAAGGAGTGTGAAAAAATTTATTCTCAACCCACCTAGAGTAAATAGCGCCGATACTTCAAAATTAATTTTTCCCGAGGGACTCAATCAACCCAAGATTCCCTAAAACTCTGTTGGCTGAATGTTAGAGGTCCCACTAACTTGGACCTACTTGTGTCTAACCATCAACACGAAATCTCGAAATTTGATTTTTTATTTTTAAGTGAAACTTGGTTATTGAGCTATGAAAATAAATCGTTAGTAGATTATCACTGTATTTGTACTCCAGCTACTAGAACTGAGATCCAGGGTAGGAACAAAGGAGGTTTACTTTGTTTTTATAAAAAATACTACGAGGTAAATCAAATATTTTCAGATATATTTGGGCTATTTATTTTAGTAAAACCACTTGATATTATTTTTGGTTCCATCTATATGCCACCCAATTCCCCCCTGTCACTTTTCTCTCAAGTTCAGAATGCCATTTTTAATATTTCATGTGATTATTCTTATCCTTTATACGTGGGTGGGGACATAAACTCAAGAATAGGTTTGGAAAACCAAAGTACTGAGGAGTACTTTGAGGGCACTCAGCTGTCGAATACTAGAGATAGTGAGGACAAAACTTACAACACATCCGGTCGAAGACTCGTAGGTATTTTAGATGAATGTTGTTTATTTGTACTGAATGGTAGGTCGGTGGGTGATAACCCAGCTAACTATACCTACGTAGATAAAACCGGAAAAAGTTGTGTGGATCTTGTCTGCTCTAATATCTCTGGACTTGACCTGGTGGTTGACTTTTTGGTCTCTGACTTTTTCTTGAGGTCTGACCACTTACCCTGTATTTTATCCCTTATAAGAGTTCACCCGGGTTTAGTAGAATCGTGCGAGGAGATTAATAGACCTAGAATATTATGGAAGAATGATCTCAAAGGTCAATATATGCATGATTTGCTAAAAATAGCTACAGTTAATATGGTGGAACTCTCACCAGATGCGGGCTATGATCTCATAAGAAAAGCTATTTTAGAGGTATGTGACAACCTTAATATGTTAAAAGATAAAAGTAATTTTAACTCGAATACATATAAAAAGCCGTGGTACGATTGTCAATGTAAAAGCGCAAGATGGACTATGACTAATAAATTTAGGGCGGCCAAAAGGTCGAGTTTTTGTCCGGACAAACTTAATGTCTATATTAAAGCTAAAAATGAGTACATCGAGCTGCTAAAATTAAAGCAATCCAACTATAAGGATGAAATGCTTAAGAGACTCTGCAATGTGAAAAACTCCGCAGAATTCTGGAAAGCTGTCAAAAGTTATTCTCACAGAGTTCGGAAACCCGTAGACATTGACGTAGATACGGTAGAAAGCCATTTCAAAGAGGTGTTTTCCCGTGATGCGGACACCCACCCTAATATTAGTAAAGAAGTGTCACAAGTTATTAACGCAGTAGGGGTTTTTAACATAATGCTGGACGGTCATGTATCTCTAGGCGAATTAGATTTCGCTCTCAAGAATTGCAAGAATAGGAAAGCGGGCGGGGAAGACTTATTGACTTATGAGCTTTTGAAGAATCTCCCTGAACTTTGGAAAAACAATTTATTGTCGCTTTTTAACAAGATAATAGATACAGAGTGTGTCCCAGAAAGATGGTCTAACATTCTGATGTTTCTACTTTTTAAGAAGGGGAATAGTGGGGAGATTAGCAACTATAGAGGTATTTCCCTTATTAATGTAATTGCTAAGCTTTTTACACAAATCCTTTTCAGACGTCTAACAGCGTACGCGGAGGAGGCGGGTATTCTCCCCGAGAATCAGGGCGGTTTCAGGGAAGGGCGGGGTTGTGTTGACCAGATCTTCACACTCTCGACCTTGATTCAGATCAATCTTCGTTTGCCCCGGAAAAAGGTATTTGCCGCCTTCGTGGACTATAGGCGGGCGTTCGATGGAATTTCACACGAAATACTTTGGTATAAGCTACATAAAATGGGTGTGAGTGTCAAATTTATAAGCATTCTTAGGAATTTCTATAAAAATGCACAGGTTAGAGTTGTTCTCAAGTCTACTAACTCCTCATCAACTACTAACTCCTCATCAACTAGTAACTCCTCATCAAACAGTTCGGGACCCGGAAGGTCGTCCACCAGTGACATAAAAGTCGAACAGGGAATTTTGCAAGGGGACACTCTGTCTCCTTTGCTTTTTAATCTTTTCATATCGGACTTTGAAGTTTTTTTGAGAGGAAGAGGCATGGAAGGTGTCAACATAGATAATACACTTACAATCCTGACTTTATTTTATGCCGACGATATGGTAATTTTGGCAAACTCTCCCATAGAACTTCAAAGAACATTAAATTTGTTAAAAGAATATTGTGACCTTTATGGACTCACTGTTAACGTTCCTAAATCCAAGGTAGTTATATTTAGGAAAGCGGGAAATATTTCCAAAAAACACGTATTTTTCTATGGCCAAGAAACACTAGAAATAGTGAATAGTTTTGTGTACCTGGGAGTGACTTTCTCTCCCTCTGGCCTCTTTCCATTGGCCGCAATACAAGCCTGTGTAAAAGGTAAATTAGCCACAACTAAAATTTGCGAAATTGTAGCGCGGTCTAAAATTTCAAACTTAGAGTCGTGGAGTAAGTTGTTTGAGTCAATGGTGTCAGCAACTTCTCTCTACGGCTCTGAGGTGTGGGCTTGGAGGTATTGTGAGGAAGTGGAGAAGGTACAATCACAATATTATAAGTCTATATTGTTCTTACCTCGTAGTACTCCAGGACATTTCCTGAGAATCGAATTGGGGATATTCAAGCTTAAAATTATTATATTCAAGAAAATGTTAGCATTATGGTGTAAAATTATGAAGTTAGACCAAGATAGATATGCTAAGAGGTGTTATAATCAACTTGTAAAAATGCAATCAATGTCTTTTCATGATGTAAAATACAACTGGTGTACCCAATTACGCATTGTTTTACAGGATCTTGATTTTGAGGAGGTTTGGGATCGTCAAGACGTTCGATTCGTCGAAGAAAACTTTGATAACATCATTGTTAAAATGAAGAGTGTACTAAGGGCTCAAGACATTGCCAGAATTGAGGAATCACATTACAATAGCTCCTTTCAATACATAGTGAACTTGACAAATATCCCTGCCTACCTTGATATTAATCTACCTCTTTATAAACTCCGGTTTCTGGCTCAACTCAGGTTAGCAGGTGAAAGATTCTCTTGTATATCTCTTGGTGACATCAAATCATCATTCTATGATAAAGTTTGTGATCTTTGTAATACAAAAACTGATGACACAATTTACCATTTCTTCTGTTTTTGTCCAATTCTTAGCGGAATAAGACAAAGTTTTCTTAAAGGTAAAATAGTTAATTTGTATTCATTCTTCAACACAATTAAATTATTTGGACAGGATAGTGAAACTATAGATTCCTTGGTGTCTTTTTACTTAAGAGCGGCCAAAGAAAGAAATTTCATAAAGAATCTTTATCAGGAATTCGATGAAAATGTATAAAATATGTCATATGGTATTAAATGAGATATTTGTTTCTTAAGCGGTATTTGAACTATGCATTTTAATCTTTTATTATGTATTTTATAAGCTTTTCTCTTATTTATGTATTTTCATATCACTAAGTTTTTATTGTAATTATTGTATTTTATGCCAACCCTTTGTAACATAATATTACAAATAAATATATTCAATTCAAATTCAATACACGAGCTAGCAAGAGAGCTGCGTTCAACTCTAGTCTTGGGATACTTTGAGTGTGCAAAGGCGCGACCTTTGTCTTTGCTCTGATTAAGTGAACATGAATAGTCATGTCACTATTTTGCACGCGAAGATAAACTGCTCCACACATGGCAACACTGGAGCCATCTGCGAAACCTACGAGATCATAGAGAGTGCTAGTGAGAGAAAGAATATATCGCGGTATGAACACATTCTTTAATAGATAAAGTTCACGTACAAATAGGTTCCACTCTTCACACAATTCAGCTGGGATGGGACTGTCCCATGTTATATTCTTGTGCAACCAAAGGCGTTGCATGAATATTTTTAGCCAAATAGTTATTGGACTTAATAATCCATTGATATCATAAATTTGAGATAAAAAACTCAATGCCTGACGTTTGGTAATATTATTTACAAAACTGTTCTCGTTTACATGATAAAAGAAGGAGTCTGTCTTTGGGCACCACTGTACACCTAAGACTTTGATGGACTCTGTTAAGCCTTCGGAAAAACTATGAGGTTTTTCACAGAGATCGGCAGGCATGTCAGCCAATACTTCGGCATGAGACGATGCCCACTTTCTAACAGTGAAACCACCGGTAGACAGGAGAGATATGATCTCATTGCGTAAAGCAATGGTTTCGACCACCGAGTTACTGCCCGTCAGGACATCATCTACGTACACTTGAGATGAAATGACCTGAGCGGCTTTAGGATATTGTGCACCCTCATCCGAGGCCAACTGTTGTAACACACGTTGAGCCTGGAAGGGGCTAGGTGGCAAGCCAAAAGTTACAGTCCTAAGTTCATATTCGGTCATTGAATTGGCTGAACTTTGTTTGTGATGCCATAAAATATGCTGATAAATGCGATCTTCTTTTGCAATATCTATGGAACGATACATAGCTTGTATATCGCAAGTGATAGCGACAGGATGTAACCTAAAACCAACTAAAAGATCTCCAATATCTTTTTGAAGTTTGGGTCCTACCATAAGACTTTTAGCCAAATTATTACCATTATGACTAGGAACATTAGGGTCAAACACTACCCTTAGTTTGGTAGTGGATGAACTGGCTTTGAAAACACCATGGTGAACAAGGAGATAATTAGCAGGCTCAGAAGCTACTACCATATGATTTTGATCTAAATAGGATTGCAGGTTTTCATAATAAAGATTTTTCATAGAAGGATTTTTATCAAGTTTATTATCGAGAGATTTTAGCCTCTTAAGAGCCACATCACGATTAGAACCGACATCGGGGGATTCGAACCCTTGAAAGGTAAACGAAGTACATATTTACCGGAGGTATCACGAGCATGAGTTTGAATGAAGTGTTGCTCGCACGCAACCTCTTCAGGGTCCATGGGTTTAATATGAGGAAGTTCCTCGATTTCCCAGAACTTTTGGATTTGAGAAGATAAAGTATCTTCGGTGACAAAGAAAGATTGATGAGTATTTCCATCAGATGGATTACAAGGAGCACGACCCAACAACAGCACCCAAACACTGTAGGGATAGCAGAGGGGTTGCCTGGGATAATAGATTGAGAGGTATCGAGAATGTTACAATAGTGCTCAGCACCTATGAGAAGATCAATGGTAGGATTAACATTAGAATGAGCAAGATAAGTTTGATCAGCTAAGAACAAGTGAGAGAATTTCTCAAGTACGACAGAGTGGAGTTTATTACATAAATCTCCCGCTATCTTAGGTAAAACAACTACCGACACGGATAAAGGTTGGATATCAGTATGTTTCATAATAATTTTACGATGGGGAAGAACATTACACACAAGTTGTCCCTTAGCCTTCATAGGCTGGTCTGTACCTACTCCCGAGACTTGGACACAAGAGGATTGAAGAGGAAAGCCCAGTACTTGTGCAAGTCTCTGTGATATGATAGAGATCTGAGACGCTGTGTCTACGATGCACCGGACTGCGTGCCAGGCACCCAGCGCATCTTGGATTTGGACAACAGCGGTACCCAAAAGAACTGTAGAATGGGGAGAAGGTGCCGGAGAATGGCATGACGTAGATAAAGTCTCGGATATGTGAGCAGATACTTGTCGGTTAGGAATGGTAGAATGATGCACGATTTCGTTCGAATTTGATGAGGATGGTGACATTGGCTTGTGCCCAGATGGGAAACCCTCAGTAGGATGAAGTAAGGAGTGATGGTTAGGACTACCACAAAGTTTGCATTTGAAGGTTGACTTACACTCTAAGCGAGAGTGAGTAGAACTCAAGCATGCAAAACAAAGCTTGAGTTCTTTCACCTGGGTGTATCGTTTGCTAATCTCCATTTTTAGGAATTTGGGGCAGCTAGCAATACGATGCTCGCCATGTTGGCAAACAGAGCATTTAAAATAGACGGGTTTTTCCTTAACGGAATTGAAAGGCACTGTATGATTAGATTGATTAGTAGTAAGCAAAGCTTTACGATTAGTTATTAAAGGTTTAGAGTGAGAGGCATTAGCCGAGGTAAGATCAAGGATGGCACATTTATGTTTAACAAATGTCACAAGATTTTCAAAGGTAGGGAAGTTCGTTGAGATAAACTCAGTTTCGAACTCAAGGCGAGTTTTCTCATCAAGGGCCCGTAACCCTAGCTGTAGAAGCATGAACTCACCCAAGTCCTGAATATTGAGGGCTCGTAGTGATTCCACATTTACATGGAATACATCCAAAAAGTTACGCAAGAGATTTATGTTACCCTCACCCAAAGGTTTAAATTTCAAGATTTCAGTAAAAAATGCATTAGCAAGGACTCTTTTCTTAGAGTACCTATCACACAAAGATTGATAAGCTAAAAGATAATTAGTAGCACAGAAAGATACATGCTCAATACAGCTTAGGATTTTAAATAATAGGCTGTTCCTGAGACATAGGATTTTAAATAGGTAAATTTCTGAATGTCAGATAAACCCACGTTAGTATGAATAAGTTCATCATACAAAGATTTCCATGCAGGAAAGGCAGACACCTGGCCTTGAAAAGATGGGACCTGTATAGTAGGTAACTGTATTTTAAGGTTTTGTACATTAGAATTTGAGCTGGTAGCTTCGACTGCCGCTGCAGCCTGGGCCAACTCTATGTCTTCTACAACACTGACATGAGCTTTTACTTTATAATAAAGAGATTCAAAAGATGCCACATTTTGTTCACAGCTGACTCGATCATCTTTATCGAGCTGTGGATTCAGTTTTTCAATATTGCCTATCACAATTTCAAACTTTTCAAACGTGTCATCTGCCTGCTTAGCCCGTTCTTTGAATTCGCCCTCCTTGGTTTGATCTTTGATTAGGTCATAAGCTCTTTGAATTCTAGAGAAGTACCTATTTCTATTTTCAATGTGGGTTTTCATTTGATCTTGGAGCTTAGAACCCATGATTAATGTTATCAGTTATCAACAAATAATAATAAGGAATTAGAAGAAACTCTTACCAAGCAGTTTGAATCACAAATAGATGGGTATAGATTATAGACATAAGCATAAGGTGAAAGGTATATAATACATGTTAATAGATACAAGCAGGTGAATTCACATTGAATTGATGCAACACAAAAGATAAGATATTAGGTATCTAAATTTAGGTAATTAGATTAGATTATTATTAAGATTGATTTAATAATGAGCACACGAGTAATAAAGCAGATTTTTACATTACCAAGGGTGGGTATGCTAGCCTTATCCAGGTGTTGTTCACACTTCGGTAGGAAAACTGGTTCGACGAAAAGATTAAAGTTCACACTTCGGTAAAACTGGTTCAGCCAAAGGCCCGACCGAAGGTCCAAAGGTCCGGCCGAAGGTCCAAATTGTAGGGTAAGATTAAGTTGATGAGATTTACACGATAAAAAGAGATAAAAAAGATCAAGAACTCACGATATGGTTTCTAAGAAGAAGATCACAACCACTCTCTTGCCTGGTACAACAACAACAACAACACCAACGGATCTCTCGTTCAAACACTTGATAATAGATGACCGTTGGTGTAGGTATCAGCTGATTTGATTGCATACACGTGCGCACATTACATACACGTAGATGTTATTAGGCGTATCAAACAGCGGGGAAATAGTGAAACAAAGGAGAAAATGGGTTATAGCGGGAGAATAGTGAAATAAAGGAGAAAATGGGTATAGCGGAAAAATAGTGAAAAGAGGGGAAAATGGGTATAGCGGGGAAATAGAGAAAAAAAGGAGAAAATGGGTATAGCGGAGAAATGGAAGGAAAAAAGGAGAGAAAATGGGTATAGCGGAGAAATAGTGAAATAAAGGACTAAATGGGTATAGCGGAGAAATAGTGAAAAGAGGGGAAAATGGGTAAAGCGGGGAAATAGTGGAAAAAAGGAGAAAATGGGTATAGCGGAGAAATAGTGAAAAAAAGGAGAAAATGGGTATAGCGGAGAAAAAGTTAAAAGAGGGGAAAATGGGTACAGCGGGGAAATAGAGAAAAAAAGGAGAAAATGGGTATAGCGGAGAAATAGTGAAATAAAGGAGAAAATGGGTATAGCGGAGAAATAGTGAAATAAAGGAGAAAATGGGTATAGCGGAGAAATAGTGAAAAGAGCAGAAAATGGGTATAGCGGGGAAATAGAGAAAAAAAGGAGAAAATGGGTATAGCGGGGATATATAGTGAAATAAAGGAGAAAATGGGTATAGCGGAGAAAAAGTTAAAAGATTGGAAAATGGGTATAGCGGAGGAAATAGAGAAAAAAAGGAGAAAATGGGTACAGCGGAGAAATAGTGAAATAAAGGAGAAAATGGGTATAGCGGGGAAATAGAGAAAAAAAGGAGAGAAAATGGGTTACAGCGGAGAGAATAGTGAAAAACAGGAGAAAATAGGTATAGCGGAGAAATAGTTAAAAGAGGGGAAAATGGGTATAGCGGAGAAATAGTTAAAAAAGAAGAAAATGGGTATAGCGGAGAAATCGTGAAAAGAGGGGAAAATGGGTATAGCGGGGAAATAGAGAAAAAAAGAGAAAATGGGTATAGCGGAGAAATAGTGAAATAAAGGAGAATATGGGTATAGCGGGGAAATAGAGAAAAAAAGGAGAAAATGGGTATAGCGGAGAAATAGTGAAAAAGAGGGGAAAATGGGTATAGCGGGGAAATAGAGAAAAAAGGAGAAAATGGGTATAGCGGAGAAATAGTGAAATAAAGGACTAAATGGGTATAGCGGAGAAATAGTGAAAAAAAGGAGAAAATGGGTATAGCGGAGAAAAAGTTAAAAGAGGGGAAAATGGGTACAGCGGGGAAATAGAGAAAAAAAGGAGAAAATGGGTATAGCGGAGAAATAGTGAAATAAAGGAGAAAATGGGTTATAGCGGAGAAATAGTGAAATAAGGGAGAAAATGGGTATAGCGGAGAAATAGTGAAAAGAGGGAAAATGGGTATAGCGGGGAAATAGAGAAAAAAAGGAGAAAATGGGTATAGCGGGGATATAATAGTGAAATAAAGGAGAAAATGGGTATAGCGGAGAAAAAGTTAAAAGATTGGAAAATGGGTATAGCGGGGAAATAGAGAAAAAAAGGAGAAAATGGGTACAGCGGAGAAATAGTGAAATAAAGGAGAAAATGGGTATAGCGGGGAAATAGAGAAAAAAAGGAGAAAATGGGTATAGCGGAGAAATAGTGAAAAACAGGAGAAAATGGGTATAGCGGAGAAATAGTTAAAAGAGGGAAAATGGGTATAGCGGAGAAATAGTTAAAAAAGGAGAAAATGGGTATAGCGGAGAAAATCGTGAAAAGAGGGAAAATGGGTATAGCGGGGAAATAGAGAAAAAAAGAGAAAATGGGTAAAGCGGAGAAATAGTGAAATAAAGGAGAATATGGGTTATAGCGGAGAAATATATTATAAAGAGGGAAAATGGGTATAGCGGGGAAATAGAGAAAAAAAGGAGAAAATGGGTATAGCGGGGAATAAGAAAAAAAGGAGAAAATGGGTATTGTGGAGAAATAGTGAAAAGAGTAGAAAATGGGTATAGCGGGGAAATAGAGAAAAAAAGGAGAAAATGGGTATAGCGGAGAAATAGTGAAAAGAGGGAAAATGGGTATAGCGGGAAAATAGTGAAATAAAGGAGAAAATGGGTATAGCGGAGAAATAGTGAAAAGAGGGGAAAATGGGTATAGCGGGGAAATATAGAAAAAAAGGAGACAATGGGTATAGCGGGGAAATAGAGAAAAAAAGGAGAAAATGGGTATAGCGGAGAAATAGTGAAATAAAGGAGAAAATGGGTATAGCGGAGAAATAGTGAAAAGAGGGGAAAATGGGTATAGCGGGGAAATAGAGAACAAAAGGAGAAAATGGGTATAGCGGGGAAATGGAGAAAAAAAGGAGAAAATGGGTATAGCGGAGAAATAGTGAAATAAAGGACTAAATGGGTATAGCGGAGAAATAGTGAAAAGAGGGGAAAATGGGTATAGCGGGGAAATAGGAAAAAAGGAGAAAATGGGTATAGCGGAGAAATAGTGAAATAAAGGAGAAAATGGGTATAGCGGAGAAAAGCTAAAGAGGGGAAAATGGTATAGGGGGGAAATAGAGAAAAAAAGGAGAAAATGGGTATAGCGGAGAAATAGTGAAATAAAGGAGAAAATTGGTATAGCGGAGAAATAGTGAAATAAAGGAGAAAATGGGTATAGCGGAGAAATAGTGAAAAGAGGGGAAAATGGGTATAGCGGGGAAATAGAGAAAAAAGGAGAAAATGGGTATAGCGGGGAAATAGAGAAAAAAAGGAGAAAATGGGTATAGCGGAGAAATAGTGAAAAACAGGAGAAAATGGGTATAGCGGAGAAATAGTTAAAAGAGGGGAAAATGGGTATAGCGGAGAAATAGTTAAAAAAGGAGAAAATGGGTATAGCGGAGAAATCGTGAAAAGAGGGAAAATGGGTATAGCGGGGAAATAGAGAAAAAAAGGAAAATGGGTAAGCGGAGAAATAGTGAAATAAAGGAGAATATGGGTATAGCGGAGAAAATATTATAAAGAGGGAAAATGGGTATAGCGGGGAAATAGAGAAAAAAAGGAGAAAATGGGTATAGCGGGGAAATAGAGAAAAAAAGGAGAAAATGGGTATTGTGGAGAAATAGTGAAAAGAGTAGAAAATGGGTATAGCGGGGAAATAGAGAAAAAAAGGAGAAAATGGGTATAGCGGAGAAATAGTGAAAAGAGGGGAAAATGGGTATAGCGGGAAATAGTGAAATAAAGGAGAAAATGGGTATAGCGGAGAAATAGTGAAAAGAGGGGAAAATGGGTATAGCGGGGAAATATAGAAAAAAAGGAGACAATGGGTATAGCGGGAAATAGAGAAAAAAAGGAGAAAATGGGTATAGCGGAGAAATAGTGAAATAAAGGAGAAAATGGGTATAGCGGAGAAATAGTGAAAAGAGGGGAAAATGGGTATAGCGGGGAAATAGAGAATAAAAGGAGAGAAAATGGGTATAGCGGGAAATGGAAAAAAAAAGGAGAAAAATGGGTATAGCGGAGAAATAGTGAAATAAAGGACTAAATGGGGTATAGCGGAGAAATAGTGAAAAGAAGGGGAAAATGGGTATAGCGGGGAAATAGTGAAAAAAGGAGAAAATGGGTATAGCGGAGAAAAAAGTTAAAAGAGGGGAGAAAATGGGTATAGCGGGAAATAGAGAAAAAAAGGAGAAAATGGGTATAGCGGAGAAATAGTGAAATAAAGGAGAAAATGGGTATAGCGGAGAAATAGTGAAATAAAGGAGAAAATGGGTATAGCGGAGAAATAGTGAAAAGAGGGGAAAATGGGTATAGCGGGAAATAGAGAAAAAAGGAGAAAATGGGTATAGCGGGGAAATAGAGAAAAAAAGGAGAAAATGGGTATAGCGGAGAAATAGTGAAAAACAGGAGAAAATGGGTATAGCGGAGAAATAGTTAAAAGAGGGGAAAATGGGTATAGCGGAGAAATAGTTAAAAAAGGAGAAAATGGGTATAGCGGAGAAATCGTGAAAAGAGGGGAAAATGGGTATAGCGGGGAAATAGAGAAAAAAAGAGAAAATGGGTATAGCGGAGAAATAGTGAAATAAAGGAGAAAATGGGTATAGCGGGAAATAGAGAAAAAAAGGAGAAAATGGGTATAGCGGAGAAATAGTGAAAAGAGGGGAAAATGGGTATAGCGGGGAAATAGAGAAAAAAGGAGAAAATGGGTATAGCGGAGAAATAGTGAAATAAAGGAGAATATGGGTATAGCGGAGAAATAGTGAAAAGAGGGGAAAATGGGTATAGCGGGAAAATAGTGAAATAAAGGAGAAAATGGGTATAGCGGGGAAATGGAGAAAAAAAGGAGAAAATGGGTATAGCGGAGAAATAGTGAAATAAAGGACTAAATGGGTATAGCGGAGAAATAGTGGAAAAAAGGAGAAAATGGGTATAGCGGAGAAATAGTGAAATAAAGGAGAAAATGGGTATAGCGGAGAAAAAGTTAAAAGAGGGGAAAATGGGTATAGCGGGGAAAAAGAGAAAAAAAGGAGAAAATGGGTATAGCGGAGAAATAGTGAATAAAGTAAGGAGTTAGGTTAGGTTAGGTTAGGTTAGGTTAGGTTAGGTTAGTTAGAGGTTAGGGTTAGTAGGTGTAGTTAGGTTAGGTTGGTTTAGGTTAGGTTAGGTTAGGGGTTAGGTTAGGTTAGGTTAGGTTAGGTTTAGGTTAGGTTAGGTTAGTTAGTTATAGTAGGTTAGAGTTTAGGTTAGGTTAGGGTTAGGTTAGGTTAGGTAGTTAGGTGTAGGTAGTTAGGTTAGTTAGGTTAGGTTAGGTTAGGTTAGGTTAGGTTAGGTTAGGTTAGGTTAGGTAGGTTAGGTTAGGTTAGGTTAGGTTAGTTAGGTAGGTTAGGTTAGGGTTAGGTTAGGTTAGGTTTAGGTTAGGTTAGGTGTAGAGGTTTAGGTTAGGTTAGGTTAGGTTAGGTTAGGTTTAGGTTAGTTAGTGGTTAGTTGGGTTATGGTTAGTTAGGTTAGGTTGTAAGGTGGTTAGTAGGTTAGGTAGGTTAGTGGTTAGGTTAGTTAGGTTAGGTTAGGTAGTTTAGGTTGGTTGTTAGGTTAGGTTAGGTTAGGTTAGGTGGTTAGGTTAGGGTTAGGTTAGGTTAGGTTAGTTAGGTTAGGTTGGTTAGGTTAGGTTAGAGGTTAGGTGTTAGGTTAGGTAGGTTAGGTTAGTTGGTTAGGTGTTGAGGTGGTTAGGTAGGTTAGGTTAGGTTAGGTTAGGTAGGTTAGGTTAGTGTTAGGTTAGTTAGGTTAGTTAGGTTTAGTTAGGTTAGGTTGGTTAGGTTAGGTGGTTAGGTTAGGTTGGTTAGGTTAGGTTAGGTTAGGTTAGTAGGTTGGTTTAGGTTAGGTTAGGTTAGTTAGGTTAGGTTAGGTTAGGTTGGTAGGTTAGGTTAGGTTAGGTTAGGTTAGGTTAGGTTAGGTTTAGGTTAGGTTAGGTTAGGTTAGGTTTAGGTTATTAGGTTAGGTTAGGTAGGTTTTAGGTTTAGGTTAGGTTAGGTTAGGTTAGGTTAGGTGTTGGTTAGGTTAGTTGGTTTAGGTTTGGTTAGGTAGTTAGGTTAGGTTTTGGTTAGGTTAGGTAGGTTGGTTAGGTTTAGGTGTTTAGGTTAGTTAGGTTATTAGGTTAGGTTAGGTTAGGTTGTTAGTAGGTTAGGTTAGGTTAGGTTAGGTTAGGTTAGTTAGGTTAGGTTAGTTAGGTTAGGTTAGGTGTTAGTTAGTTTAGGTTAGGTTAGGGTTAGGTTAGGTAGGTTTGGTTAGGTTGGTTAGGTTAGGTTAGGTTAGGTTAGGTTAGGTTAGTGTTAGGTTAGGTTTGGTTAGTTAGGTTAGGTGGTAGGTTAGGTTAGGTTGGTTAGGTTAGGTTAGGTTAGGTTGGTTAGGTTGGTAGGTTAGGTTAGGGTTAGGTTAGGTTAGGTTAGGTTAGGTTAGGTTAGGTTAGGTTAGGTTAGGTTAGGTTAGGTTAGGTTAGGTTAGGTTAGGTTAGGTTAGGTTAGGTTAGGTTAGGTGTTAGGTTAGGTTAGGTTAGTTAGGTTAGGTTAGGTTAGGTTAGGTTAGGTTGGTTAGGTTAGGTTAGGTTAGGTTAGGTTAGGTTAGGTTAGGTTAGGTTAGGTTAGGTTAGGTTTAGGTTAGGTAGGTTAGGTTAGGTTAGGTTAGGTTAGGTTAGGTTAGGTTAGGTTAGGTTAGTTAGGTTAGGTTAGGTTAGGTTAGGTTAGGTTAGGTTAGGTTAGGTTGTAGGTTAGGTTAGGTTAGGTTAGGTTAGGTTAGTTAGGTTAGGTTAGGTTAGGTTAGGTTAGGTTAGGTTAGGTTTGGTTGGTTTAGGAGTTGGTTAGGTTAGGTTAGGTTAGGTTATTAGTTAGGTTAGGTTAGGTTAGGTTAGGTTAGGTTGGTTATTAGTTTAGGTTAGGTTAGGTTAGTTAGGTTAGTTGGTTAGGTAGGTTAGGTTAGGTTAGTTTGGTTAGTTAGGTTAGGTTAGGTTAGGTTAGGTTAGGTTAGGTTAGGTATAGGTTAGTTGTGAGGTTAGGTTAGGTTAGGTAGGTTAGGTTTAGGTTAGGGTTAGGTTAGGTTAGGTTAGGTTAGGTTAGGTTAGTTAGTTAGGTTAGTTAGGTTAGGTTAGGTTGGTTAGGTTAGGTTAGGTTAGGTATAGTGTTAGGTTAGGTATAGGTTAGGTTGTTAGGTTAGGTTGTTAGGTTAGTGTTAGGTTATTTAGGTTGTTAGGTTAGGTTAGTAGTTAGTTAGTTAGGTTAGGTTGTAGGTTAGAGGTTATGTTGGTTGGTTAGGTTAGGTTAGGTGTTAGTTAGGTAGGTTAGGTTGTAGGTTTTAGTTTAAATTTCAGATTTGCTTAATTTTATCGGCTAGGTTTAGGTAGTTTGATAGTACTTATAGTTTTTTAGGAAGTGTTTGGTAGGTTTTATCGATAATTTATGTAAGTATTTTCAAGTGTAAGAAATAGTCTGATAGGTGGAGAGATTAGTGTAGTACAGGTTTCATTCAATTGTTAGTTTGTATTTGTAAAAAAATTTTCAGCAACTCTGAAGAGTTAGGTCTACCATTAGAGTCTGGTAGTATTAGGAGTTTGACGTGTTTAACATTAGTAGGTTAGGAAGGTTCAGGGTTTAGTTGTTAGCGGCTGCGTGTTTAGTTGTATTAGGTGGTTATAGGTTAGTTATTGGTAGGAAGTGTTAGTTTAGTATTCTTGGTTTTTTAGTTAGTTAGGTAGGTAGGTTGAGTAGGTTAGTTTAAGGTTGAGTATAAGACGGGTTAGGTGGTTGTTTGTGAGTGAGGTTGTTAGTTGGTAGTGGTTAGGTTAGGTTAGGTTAGTTAGGTTAGGTTTGTAGGGTAGTTGGTGTAGTGTTAGGTATAGGTTAGGTTATTAGGTTAGTTAGGTTAGGTTGGTTAGGTTGAGTTGTGTTCTGGTTTTGAACAGAGTAGTTTCGAAATTTTTCATAGAAATTTTTTCTGCAATTAACTTTGTTAATCGCAGTGTTTTTGGCTGAGCTTTTGCATAGTACTTTATAAAATTTCTTTTTAGACCTGCAAAGTGTAAAACATTGGTTAGAATCCTTTATTCTGTTATAATTGTAATGTTAATAAATGTAAATTTTTCAAAAGTGTAAATATGGTGTGTAAATAACTAAGTGTCCTAGCACTGGATGAAGGAAGAAGAATTAAGCCTGTGAGTACCAGGTTTCACTTCAAATCTGCTTTAGAACTTTTTATTTGTAAAAAAAAAATTTTCCAGCAACTCTGAAGGGAGTTGGGCTCTTCTTAACCCCATTAGAGTCTGGTAGTAATTAAAGGACGTTTTGACGCCTAGTTTTAACAATATAAAGTGGAGGAATCAGTGAATTAGCTTTAAGTGAGGGACCCACCAGCCCAAAAGTAATCAAAAGGCAGTTTTCATTTGTTTCTCTGTTTATGCCCTTGGGCAGACAGACTGAACACTGTGTTCTCTAAATGATATCAGCAGGTCCAATTTCCACGGCTGGAATTAATCATAAACATTAATTAGTTAATTTGGCTACCGGGGAAGCTGTTTAGAGTTATCCCATAACGATAATCCTTACTTAGACGTCAGTTTTCTCAATTTTTCTGTTCACAAATAACCCCTATTAGGTAGAGTGATTGCAGTTAAGGATCACATTATCAGTTTCCAATAAAAATTTTTTCTAAAAATTGAAAGTAAATAAACCGACAGAACAGCTGATTAAACTCTCGGCACAGATCTCCCGGGAGGTAGATACCTACCGGAAGGTATTGGTGGAGTGAGGCCACGCGGCTTAACTATACCACATCTCGGTCGTTATTGAGTACCTGCTGTAGGTCGGGTCCGCAAGATCTGCTCGCGTTTTATTACGTGCGCGTTAAAGTAAAGCTCTTTTTTTTGTGCGTGTTAAACTTTTTTTTGTGCGTGTTAAACTTTTTTCTTTTTTTTTTCTTAAAAAAAAAACGCGCTCAGTCGTAACTACTCGACTATTTATAAACGAATAGTGTTTTGAACTAATGGCAAAAAAGCCCTACATGTTATAATCTCCCAAATAAAGAGCTTGATATGAGCTCAGACACAGATGAGGAGAAGAAGATGGAGAAAGCAAAGAGTGGTGAAAAGAAGAGTGAAAAAGAAGGAAAGGAACCGCCTCCTGGGTTTTCACCCACGATAACGGCCGGACTCATGAACACACCAGGAAATGAATCTAACCAGGAAAAGGATGATACAGATGAGGACATGGAGGACATGGAAACAAGTGAATTTGAAACAAGTGATAATGATTTCATGAACAAAACTCTAGACGCGAACTCGGAAATACTCTTGGACCCCAGCAACACCACGACTCTGGCAAAACTGAGGAAATCCAAAAGGATGAAGCGCAAAGCGGAAACTTCCCCCGAAATTACCCCGACCTATATAAATCAGATGGATAAATACATGCAAGAGGTTGAGATGCTTTGTAAGAACGCCAAAGAAATGCTGACACTAATAGACAAAAACACGAATACTAAAGTGGAAATTAAAGAGCTGGCTAGACTGATGGCCAAGAAAGTTAAAAAAATTGCAAAAACAAAGAGTAAAATAGACCGTGAACCCCCCACAACGACGGAACCCCAACTTACCGAACAAACTGAAGTACGCCCCGCCACTGGAGCTGAAGAAGACACTGGAGAAGTAAATAGAGCGGCCCAGCCGAGCCCGGTGTTCTGCGATCGGTGCAAATCTGAAATTGGAAAAGAGAAAAGATTAATTACAGAAATAAGAAAAGAAGTCATAGAAATTAAGCACACCGAACCAAACAAGGAGAAAAAAAAAAACTGCTGGAAAGGGACTGGCCCACCGGCGCCTACGAAAATACAGAACTCTGCGCAGGTAGAATAACTCAGCAACCTAGAGAAAACCTGAAGCTTATCGTACTCGAAGAAACGGAGGCAGAAAAGATACGAAAGGAGAACAAAGCTAGTAATTGGATTGAAAAAGTTACCGGTCAACAAGAAATCCTGAATAAAATAGGGGGAAGAAAATATCAACCATTCCTAGTCCAAAACCAAAGCATACTTACCGCATTTGGAGAAGAACAAACGGACACTCCCAACGTTAGCAAGTCGTTCCTTATCATCGTCGATGCAACAGAGGAAAGGGAGATAAAACTCCTCAGTACACTTAAAAAAATCGAGGGAGATGTGAAATCGGCCAAAACGGTAAATATAGCTTATGCTGGAAACCATCAAAACCTTGACAATATAAGAAAATTATTAGAGTGTGGTTTGTTAGGAACCATAGAAAAGTTAAAATTAATGACACTCGGAACTAATGGCGGAACGGAAGAGCCAGGGAAGATAATAGTAAGATCCACAGAGGGGAAAACTTTTGCCGAACTGGTAAAGGGGGTTAAGGAGGCTGTTGGAGAAAAATGGGGGGCCAATATTAAAACGATCAAAACCACCAGAGATGGCTCCGCCCTGCTCTACACGGACGTAGCCAATACAGATGGCCTCAGGAGAGACATCGCTGAGATTCGAGGAATGGACGCTCTCATAGGCGGTATAAGACACGTGGAGGTACTAGACCTGGACCCCACAGTGACAAAAGAGGATGTCATAGAAGAACTTAAAAATACTGCATCGCCGGAGGAAATAAAGTATGTTACACTAGATGGACCACGCCCCACAACATCAGGGATGCAAATTGCGACAATTAGTGGACCAAGGTCACTGGGGGACAGGTTAATCCAAGCCGGAACACTCCGGATCGGCTGGACGGCCTGCAGGCTAAAAGAAAAAATCAAGATAGACCGATGTCTGAATTGCCTTGACATCGGCCACACAGCCTGGAGATGCAACGAGACAAGGAGGGAGAGAAAAACAGTGCCTCAAATGTACAAAGCCAGGGCACCTGGCAAAAGATTGTGAAGCTGTGGCCTTCTGCGCCAGATGTGGCAAGGAGGGGCACAGATTGGACTCCTACTCTTGTCCTTACTACAAGGACATGGTATACAAGAGTAGGGGGGCCCGGCAATACTGATGACAGGACTTCTTCATTATTATTATTATTATTATTATTTCCAGGCTCAAGTTACACCCTGCACCTTGCATCTGTGCTGCACCCTATATACTAAATAACCATGTTAAACATCTTACAAATTAATTTAAATCATTGCAAGGTTGCTCACGATCTACTAGATCAGAATATCCTTGAAAAAATTATAAGTTTGGCTCTGATAAGCGAGCCAAACGAGAACAGATCGAGAGAATGGGGAGGGGATAAGGAAGCGAAAGTGTGGGTGGATAGCTCAACATACGTGTCGGGTAGAGGTGTGGGGACTGGTCACTCGTGGGCTGACATCGGGAACCTGCGGGTGATCAGTTGCTACATCTCTCCTAACGGGACGGATGAGGAGCTAGGGGAGATACTGGACTCTATTAGCCGAACAGTGAGAGAAGCGAGAGGGAAGGATGTGCTGGTCGGGGGGGACTTTAATGCTAAGTCGCCTTTATGGGGCTCCCCTATTAGTAACACGAGGGGCAGAATTGTCTCCGATTGGTACTTCTCAGAAGACTTATGCCTCCTGAACTGGGGAAACACCCCGACATTCCGAAGGAATGATCAGGAGTCCCACATAGACCTGACTTTCTGCACAAGGTCAATAGTGAGGAGAGTGAAATGGGAGGTACTAGATGAGGAAGAGACAAAAAGTGACCATCAGTATGTTTTTATTCAAATTAGAGAAAGAGAAGAAGAGGAAAGAGTAAGTGAGGATACGGGGTGGAATATAAACAGTCTGAATTTAGAATGTCTGCATGAATTTTTAGATGAGAGAGTAAGAGAAGAGAGTATAGAGACACCGGAACAGCTGAGAGAAATAGTGAGAAGAGCATGCGACGTAGCGATGAAGAAAAGGTATAAGGGAAAGAAAAAAGGAACATTTTGGTGGAATGGAGAAATTGATGAGAGTAGGAAAACCTGCATCAGAGCTAGGAGGACATTCCTGAGAGAGAGAAAGAGAGAAGGAAGAAGTGAAAGAAGTGAGAGCCTACTTAATACATATAGAGCAGAAAGGAACGCGCTGACATGGAAGATTAGGAAGGCGAAGGAAAGCTGCTGGAAGAGGGTATGCGAGGATCTAGAGAAGGACATATGGGGAAAAGGATATAAAATTGTAACTAAGAAGATAGGCCGAAAACTGCCACTGATCCCTTCAAACATCAGGGAAAAAATCATAGATGGCCTCTTTCCCACCCACCCTCCCTGTGAATGGGAGGAGACTGAAATGGGGGAGGCCCCGGAAATAACAATGGAGGAATTAATAACAGCGATGCTAAGCACGAATACAAAGAAAGCTCCCGGCCCAGACCTCATACATCCGAAGATAGTCAGAGAGGTCGTGATGAGAATTCCACAAACTATCCTGACTATCTTCAATAACATCATGGAACGTGGGCAGTTTCCGAAGGTGTGGAAACAAGCGAAGGTGGCTCTTATACCGAAGCCAATAAAAAACCAGGGCGACCCCACAACTTACCGCCCCATATGCCTTCTGAACACCTTCGGGAAACTGTACGAAAAAATCTTGCTCAATAGACTGTTAATAGAAGTAAAAGACAAGAACATTTTATCAGAGCGACAGTTCGGTTTTCTTCCCGGTAGGTCAACTATCAGCGCCGCCCAACAGGTGCTGGATTTGGCCAGGGAAGAAATCACTAAAACCTGGAGGAAAAGGAAGCTCTGCCTGGTCATAGCAGTGGACATATCGAACGCGTTTAATTCCGCCCCTTGGAGAGTCATTATAGAAGAAATGACAACCAAGGGGGTATCTAAATACCTGCTTAAGACCTTCCAGTCCTATTTGAGCGAAAGGGAGATAGTGGGAGAGGAATTCCAGCGCACCCTGACAGCGGGCGTACCCCAGGGGAGCTATAACGGGCCCCACCCTCTGGAATCATACTGTACAACGGTGTCCTCGACCTTGAAATGCCAGAGGGAGTGACACTGATAGCGTACGCGGACGACCTGGCGGTCATAGTAAAGGCAACAACAGCGGACCAGCTAGAGGCAGCAACTGCAACGGCCATGTCAAAGATAACCTGCTGGATGGAGCAAAAAATGCTCAAGATCGCCCCCGAAAAAAACGGAAGCAGCCCTTTTAATAGGTAGAAAAAAATGTAGACCCATCAACCTCGAAATACTGAACAAGAGGATACCTATTAAAAGGGAAATCAAATATCTAGGAGTAATACTAGATCAAAGCCTGAATTTCGGGAGGCATCTCGAGTATGTCTGCAATAAAGCAGACAGGACCACCAAGAGCCTGGTGAGGGTGATGCCCAGTACCGGAGGCGCGGGGGAACAGAAGAGAAAAATAATGTGCGGGGTCATTGAGTCCATCATCCTCTACGCCGCCCCGGTATGGGTATCATGCCTCAAATATAAAAAATATCAGGAGCTGCTCATCCGACAGCAGAGGAAAGTCCTCTTGAGAGTAGCGCGAGCCTACCGGACCGTCTCGAACGAAGCGCTGTCAGTGATTACCTCCACGATACCTCTGGACCTCAAGGCCGAAGAGCGAGGACACACGTACGGCAGGAGTGATGAGGAAAAGGAACAAGCAAGGCAGGGAACGATAGAGAGATGGCAAAGCAGATGGAACAGTACGGAAAGAGGACAATGGACCAGGATCTTAATTAAGGACATTGAACCCTGGGTTCACCGCAGACACGGACAGACAGACTACTACACAACTCAGGTCCTCAGTGGTCACGGCTGCTTCGGGGAGTACTTGTTCCGGTTCAAGAAGTGGTCCACATCAAAATGCCTCTTCTGTGACGAAACAAATGACACCCCAGCACACACCTTGTTTGGATGCATAAGATGGGACCAGCAGAGGAATGACCTCAACACCAAAATAGGTAAAACACTAAATCCCGACAACATTGTAAACAGCATGATGGAAAAAGAAGAAAATTGGAACAACATCACACAATATTTTACGAGAGTAATAAAGGAAAAAGAAAACGTAGAACGGGCCCTGCAACGCTCCGGCACTGGTCGAATATAAACAGTCGGCACGCACAAAGCAGAACATAAACACAGATAACGGGCACAGGTGTGAGGTCATTACCCCATTGTAAATAATAAACAAACACGCACGCGCCATGATGTCTGAAGCGAGGAGAGAGGCGAGTAGGCTGGCGGGGAAGGGGGGGGAGAACCAGTTTGTTCCCACGCTTGCTTGTCTCTCTACATAGCGTAAATAGTAAACAAACACGGAAGCGCCATGATGTCTGAAGCGGGGAGTGAGGCGAGTAGGCGGGCGGGGAAGGGAGGGGAGATCCAATCTGTTCCCACGCTTGTCTCTCTCTCGCAACTATAGGGTGCACAAGGGTAAAGTGTAGGGTGCGCAATAAGTTGTGTTACTCAACTCATTACTAAATTTGGTAACCTTTACATAATTATTATTTTTACTTGGTTTTATCTCAAAACTCATTTGTTTTGATTTTACTTCTGCATCACACTGATTTCAAATGAACCTGGTATCTGTTTAACTTGAACATGGTATATAGGTAATAGGTATCGTGTTATTATTATTATGAGTATTGTTGCTATTACCATTGTTATATATCTAACTATTTACCTACTATTCTAATGTTTGTGGTTACCCAATCTGGTATTTATTTTTATTTTTTATTTTTTCTTTTTGTAAGTTGAATTCCACTGCTTTCTTTTCTTTAAACTTACTGTTGCTGATAATAGTAACTGAGTTTGTTGCTATTATCAATGTATGTATAATTTATACAACTATTTACCTACTATAACTATGAAAATGACCCTGGTATTGTATTGAATGCTTACTATGGTAATGTTTTACTGTACTAAGCGGAACCTGGTAATTTGGTATTTTGCTTTGTTTAAACTAAGGGTTTTATTTCAGTCTAATGTTTGTGGTTACCCAATCTGGTATTGATTTTTATTTTTATTTTTTCTCTCTGTAATGTTGAATTCCAATGCCTTCTTTCTTTAAACTTATTGTTGTTGATAATAGTAACTGAGTATTGTTGCTAGTATCAATGTATATTATATCTAATTATTTACCTATTGTAATTATGAAATTGAACCTGGTGCTGTATTTGAATGCTTAAAATGGTAATGTTTTACTATACTAAGCGGCACCTGGTAATTTGGTATCTTGCTTTGTTTAAACTAAGGGTCTTATTTCAGTCTGCTGAGTGGGGTTACCTACCCAGTTAAGTACTGATTTTTTACATTACTTTTTCTTTCTGTACTGTTGAATTTCTCTGCTTTCTTTTCCTATTTTAAACTTGCAATAATTATTTTTCTGCTTTATTTGTAAAGGGGATGCACAGCGCTTTGATATTATTATCGATATACCGAGGTGGTTTAGTGGGTCGCATCTTCGAGCTCTCAATAAGTCGCGCTGTCTGCGGTGTGGATAGGCGGGTCGGTCTCCCCGATACGCCCTCCCCGCGGCAAGGGGCTTGACTTACGACATGGCTCGGAGATGTAAACCCCACACTGCCTTGGGTGATATCCAGGGGCGTCTTTGACCGCGTCAGGCTTAGGGTATCTTCTATAGCGCCTGAAGCGGTCTTGGAAGATTCCACGCACACGGAAAACAAATATGCACTGTGCAACCTCTAATCCGTTTTGTAAAATATGTCTTGATAGCAGGAAGCCCCGAAGTAATGTCTGGTGACGGTTCCGGGGTCTCCATTGCTACAAAAAAAAAAAAAAAAAAAAAAAAAAAAAAAAAAAAAAAAAAATAGTTAGTTAAGGTTAGGTTAGGTTAGGTTAGGTTAGGTTAGGTTAGGTTAGGTTAGTTGTTAGGTTAGTTTAGTAGGTTAGGTTAGGTTAGGGTAGTTAGGTTAGGTTAGGTTAGGTTAGGTTAGGTTAGGTTAGGTTAGGTTAGGTTAGGTTAGGTTAGGTTAGGTTTTAGGTTAGGTTAGGTTAGGTTAGGTTTAGGTTAGGTTAGGTTAGAGTTAGGTTAGGTTAGTTAGGTTTAGGTTAGGTTAGGTTAGGTTAGGTTAGGTTAGGTTAGGTTAGGTTAGGTTAGGTTAGTTGTTAGGTTTAGGTAGTAGGTTAGGTTAGGTTAGGTTAGTGGTTAGGTTAGGTTTAGGTTAGGTTAGGTTAGGTTAGGTTAGGTTAGGTTAGGTTAGGTTAGGTTTAGGTTAGGTTAGGTTAGGTTAGGTTAGGTTAGGTTAGGTTAGGTTAGGTTAGGTAGGTTAGGTTAGGTTAGGTTAGGTTAGGTTAGGTTAGGTTAGGTTAGGTTAGGTTAGGTTAGGTGTAGGTTAGGTTAGGTTTAGGTTAGGTTAGGTTAGGTTAGGTTAGGTTAGGTAGGTTAGGTTAGGTTAGGTTAGGTTAGGTTAGGTTAGGTTAGGTTGTTAGGTTAGGTAGTTTAGGTTAGGTTAGGTTAGGTTAGGTTAGGTTAGGTTAGGTGGTTAGGTTAGGTTAGGTTAGGTTAGGTTAGGTTAGTTGTTAGGTTAGGTTAGGTTAGTGTTAGGTTAGGTTGGTTTGGGTGGTTGGTAGTTGGTTAGGTAGGTTAGGTTAGGTTGTAGGTTGTTAGGTTGGGGGGTTTGTGGTGTGTGTGGGGGGGGGGGGTGTGGTTGTTGGGGTTGTTGTGTTTGTTGTTGTGTGGGTTTGTGAGTTGGTGGTTTGGTTGTGTGGTTGGTGTTGTGTTGGGTGAGGGTGTAGGAGGTTGGTTGTAGGTTAGGTTGGTTAGGTTGGTAGTTGGTTTTGGTTGGGTGTTGTGGTTGGAGGTGGTTGTTGGTTGGTGGTTGTGGTTGGTTGTGTAGTGTTGGTGTGGTTGAGGTAGGTTGTTGGGTTAGGTTAGGTTGGTTTGGTTAGGTTAGGTTAGGTAGTTAGGTTGGTTGTGGTAGTTGGTTGTTTGTTGTTGGGTTTTGGTGGAGTTTGTTGTTAGGTGTGGGTGTGGTTTGTGGTTGTGGTGGTTGTGGGTGGGGGTGTTGTTTTGGGTTGGTTTGGTGTGGGGTTTGTGTTGTGTGGGTTTTGTTTTGTATGTTTGGGTTGGTTTGGGTTGTTAGTGTGTTTGTTGTTTGGTGGTTTTTTGTGGGGGGGGTATTGTTTGGTTTTGGTTGTGTGTTTGTGGTTTTGGTTTTTGTGGGGGTATTGGTTTGTGGTTGTGGGGTTTGGGTTTTGGGTTTGTTGGGTGTGTGTGTTTGGTTTGGGTGGGTGGGGTTTGTGGTGGTGTGGTTTTGGTGTTTGTGGTGTTTGTGTTTGTGTGGGGGGGTTTGTTTGGTTGTGTGGTGTTTTGGGTGTTTGTGGTGGGGTTGTTTGTTTGTGGGTTGGGTTTTTTGTGTTATGTTGGGTGGTTGGGGGTGTGTTGTTGGTTTGTGGGTGGTTTGGTTGGTTTGGGTTGGGGGTGTTTTGGTGGTTGTGTTGGGTTGTGTTTGTGTGGGTTTGGTTGTGTTTGGGGGTTGTTTGGTATTTTGTGTTTTGGTTGTTGGGTGTTGTGGGGGTGTTTTGTGTGTAGGGTGGTTTGTGGGGTTGTGGTTTGTGTGTGGTTTGGTTTTGGTGGGTGTTTGTGGTGTGGGTGTGTGGGTGGTGTGGTTGTGTGGTGGTTTGGTTGGTTTGTGGTTGTGGGTTGGTTTGGTGTGTTTTTGGTTTTGTTGTTGTGTGGTTGTTGTGGTGGTTGGTTGGGTTTGGTTGGGTTGTGGTTGGGTTGGTGTGGGTGGGGTGTTTGGTGGGTTGTTGGGTGGTTGGTGTGGGTGGTTGGTTGTGGTTTTATTGGTTTTGGGTGTTGTTTGGTTGTTTGGTGGTTTTGGTTGTGGTGGGTGGGGTTGGTTTGGTGTGTGGTGGTTGTGGGTTGTGGTTGGGTGGGTGGGTTGTGGTTTTTGGTGTGTTGTTGGTTATGTTTTAGGGTGTTTTGGGTGGTAGTGTGGTTTGATGTTTTGGTGGTTGTGTTTGTTTTGGTGGTGGGTGTTGGTTGTTTTGGTTGTGGTGTGTGGTTGTTTGGTTTGTGGGTGGGTTTGGTTGGTGTGTGTGGTTGGTGGTGAGGTTTTAGGTTTGTTTTGTTAGTTTGTTTTTTGTGTGTGTGTGGGTTGTTTGTGTGTGTGGGTGGTGTGTTTGTGTTGGTTGGGTGTAATTTTTTAGTTGGGTTTTGGGTGGTAGTTTGGTTGGTTGTGGTTTGGTTAGGGTAGTTAGGTTAGTTAGGTTTGGTTGTTTAGGTTAGGTTGTGTTTTTTGGGTGTGTGTGGTTTGTTAGTTAGTTGGGTTATGGTAGGGTTGGGTAGTTATTTTTGAGTATATGTTTGGGTAGTGAGTGAGTTGGTTAGTTGGTTAAGTTGGGTTAGTTTGGGTGAGTTTATTGGTTAGGTTGGTTTGTTTGGTGGTGTGGGTTGATGTTTGGGTTAGGTTATGGTAGGTTAAGGTTTGTTAGTTATTTGTGTAGGTTAGGTTAGTTAGTTGTGGGTTTGGTTTAGGTTAGGTTAGGTTTATGTGTTAGTTTGGGGTGTTTGTGATTTTTAGTTTTGGTTAGGTGTAGTTGAGGTTAGTGTGGTTTGTTAGGGGAGGTTTGTTAGGTTGGTTTAGGGTATTTGTGTGGGTTTTTTGTATGTTTGTGGTTTTGGTGTGGTTATGTTGGTTAGTATGGTTTGTTGTTAGTTTGGGGTGTGGTTTAGTGTTAGGGTTTGTAGGTTAGGTTAGTAGTTTAGGTTAGTTAGGTCCTTAGGTTTATTAGGTTAGGTTAGTTAGGTTAGGTTAGGTTAGGTTAGGTTGGTTAGGTTAGTTAGTTAGTTTAGTTTTAGGTAGGTTAGTTTGGTTAGGTTAGTTAGGTTAGGTGAGTTAGGTTAGATAAGGTTAGTTAGGTAGTTAGGTTAGGTTAGGTTAGTTTAGTATGTATGTTTTGTTTAATTAGTTAGTAGTTTGGGTTGGTTAGTTAGGTTGTTTAGGTTTGGGTTGTTTTGATTAGGGTTTGTTGAGTTAGTTTGGTTTAGGTTTTGTTAGGTTAGGGTAGGTTAGGTTAGGTTAGGTTAGGTTTGGTTAGGTTGGGAGGTTTAGGTTAGTTAGGTTAGGTTAGGTTAGGTTTAAGTTAGGTTTGGGTTGGTTTGGTTTGGTAGTTTAGTTTGTTTGGTGTTTGGGTGGTTTGGTTTGTTGTTTGTTTGGGGTTGGGTGTATGGTGTGGGTTGGGGAGGTTTGTGTTGGTTAGTTTGTTTAGTTTGTTTGGGGTGGTGTGTTTGGTTTGTTGGTAGGTGAGGTAGTTTGGTTTGTTTTGGTGAGGTTTGTGTTGTTTGGTTTAGGTAGTTACACTAAACTAAAAATAAAATAAAAAATCATTATCATAAACTAACTAAACGTTAAAAAAATTAAATAAAATAACATATCCTAAAATAAAATTTAATTAAATTAATAAAATAACCTTACATAACATAACCTAACATTAACTTTCATAAACATAAACTTATAAAATAACATTTAATATAACGAACCTTAAAATATCCATAAAAAAAAATAATAATAACATAACATAAACTTTCCTAACCTATCCTAACATAACCTAACCTATCATAACCTAACATGAACCTAACTTAAATAAATTTAAAAATAATAAAAATAGATAACTAACCTACATAACCTAAACCTAAAATAACCTAACCTAAACCTAACCAACCTAAACTAACCTAAAATAACCTAATAAAATACAACAGAAACGAACCTAACCTAACATAACCTAACATTAACTTACCTAACCTAACCTAACCTAACCTAACCTAACCTAACCTAACCTAACCTAACCTTTCCTTACTAACCATAACCTAACCTAAACGAACCTTCCTAACATAACCTAACATAACCAAACCTTACCTAAACATAACCTAACCTAACCTAACCTAACCTAAACTAACCTAAAACCTATCATAAACTTACCATAATACCTATCCTAAACTAACCTAACATTTCATAACCTAACCTAACCCTAACATTAACCACATTACCTAACCTAACCTAAACTAACCTAACCTAAACAAACTAAACTTCAATTACCTAACCTAACCTAATCATAAACTAACCTAACCTATACCGAACCTAACCTAACCTAACCTAACCAACCTAACCTAACACTACCTAACAATTATCAATAACCTAAACGAACCTATCATAAACTTACATAAACTAACATAACCTAACCGAACCTAAAATAACAGAACCTAACCTAACCTAACCGAACCTATTCCTAACATAACCTAACCTATCCTAACCTAACATAACCTAACCTAAACTAACATACACATAAAATAAACTATCATTACCTTTACTAACCTAAAAGAACCTAACCTAACCTAACCTAACATAACCTAACCTAACCTAACCTAACCTAACCTAACTAACCTAAACTAAAATAAACTAACCTAAAATAACACTAACCTAAACGAACCTAAACTATACCATCATAACACTAACAATAACCTAACCTAACCTTAAAATTAACCTAACCTAACTAACCTAAAAGAAACTAAAATAACCTATCCTAACCTAAACCTAACGAACATAACCTAAAAGAAAGTAATATAATTTATTTAATTCATTAAGATAAATTAAATTCAAAAATTAACTAAAATAAAATAAACTAAAATAAAATAAAATAAAATTAAATTTAAGTATAATAAAATATCATAACACTAACCTAACATAAAATAAAACTAAAATATAATATCATAAACATAACCTAACCTTAAAGATAATAATATCCTAAATATAAGATCAATGAATTACGAAAATTTAAGAAAATATAATATACTTAAATTAACAAAATTTCATAAAATATAATAAAATAACACTTAAACAAAATAAAATAAAATAACCTTACCTAACAACAAAATTTTAAATAAACATATAATATTCATATAATAACCTATAATATCATTAAATTACCTAAACTATCATTAAATTACACGTACATTACATAACATAAATAAACTTAACATAAACTAAAATTAACGTACCTAAACTAAAACTTATCAAAAAAACTAAACTAAAACTATCATAAATAACATAACCTTAACTATACGATACTTAACATTAACTAAACTATCATATCCTTAAATATCCTAAACTAAACAAAATAAAATACAAACATATCCTAACATAACCTAAACTAACCTAACAGTAACCATAACCTAACCTAACATAACATACATATATAAACTAACATTACATATCATAACCTAAAACTAACCTATAATTAAAAGTAACTTAACTATACTTAACTAACCGAAAATATACTAACATAACCTAACCTAACCTAACATAATCCTAACCTAAACCTAACCTAAACGAAGCTAAACTAACCTAACCTTAACACAGATCATAAAATAACCTAACATAAACTAAACCTAACCTAACATAACATAAACTAAACTAACCTAACCTTTCCTAACATAAAATAACCTAACTTAAATTAACCGAACATAACATAACCTAACCTAACCTACCAACCTAACCTATCCTAACCTATACCGAACCTTAACTTACCTAAATAAACTAACACTAAACAAAAATTTAATAACATATCATAAACTAAAACCTAACCTACCTATGCCCTATACTAACGAACCTCAAACTATCCTAACATAACATAAACATAAAATAACCATAACACTAAACCTAACCTAAAATAAACATTACTATCATAACATAATACTAAACTATAACTTACCATAACCTAACCTAACATAAAATAACAATAAACATAACCTAACGATATATCTAACCTAAAATAAAATACATAACTAAACTATAATAACCGTCCTAACATTACATAAACCTAAACCTATAATACAGTACCTATCAAACATAAAACGAACATAAATACTTAACCTAACATAAAATTTAATAAACATTTAATAACATAACTACATTTCAGTCATATAATTTAATTAAACCTAATCATTTCAGTACAGTTAATAAAATATAAATAAAATAAAATAGTAAAAAATTACTAAAAGAAAGATATAACATAAACTTAAATAAACTAAAAGAACATAACTTTCATAAAACGAAACTTACAAAACTAACCTAACCTAACATAAACTAAACTAACCCTAAACTAAATAAAAAATATCAGATAAATAACAGAAAATAAAATAAAATAAAATAAAATAAACTTTACGTAAATTATAATAAACTAAAATTATACATAAATTAACTAACATAAAATTAAATTTAATTTAAAATAATAACATAAAATTACATAAACTAATCCTAACATTACATAAAATTAAATTAACTAAACTAACCTAAAATAAAATTAAATTAATTAAATTATATAATAAAATAAAATTAAATAACCTTAACTTAAAATATAATATCCTTAAAGTAAATTAAATTATCAGATAATAAAATAACCTATAATATAATGAAAATATACTAACACTAAAACTAAATAAAATTAAATATAACTAACCTAACATATCAGAAAATAACATAAAATTGAACTATCATTTCCTATTAATTAAATTAACTTATCCTAAACTTACCAAACCTAACATAAAATATCCTATATCATACAAATATAATAAACTAAACCTAAACTAAAATAAAAAAACTAAAATAACCTAAAATATAAGAAAACTATACGAACACTAAAATAACATAAATAACATAAATTAACTTAAATAAAAGAACATTACAATTACATTTAATATATAATCTTAAATTAGAAAATAAAAGAAAATAAAAGATCCAAACTAAACTTTAAAATATAATTAAATTTAATATTAAGAAAAGAAAATTAACTATAATAAACTTACCTAAAATAACCTAACCTAACCTAACCATACTAAACTAAATAACCTAAACTAAACCTAACCTAAAACTTAAACTATCACTAAAATTAACTAAACATTTCATAACCTATCATAACATTACAATAAAAATAAACATAAACATATACTAACCTAATCCTAACCTAAACTAACCTAAACATTAACTATACTACCTAACATTAAAATACCTAACATTAAAATAAAATATAATAAAATAACCTAAACTAAACTAACCGAACCTAAACTAAACGAAAATAACATATCCTATAATAACGTAAAGTTACATTAAACTAAACTAACATATACTAAATAACCTATACTAACATAAAATAAAATTAAATAAAATAATTAAAATTAAAATAAAACTATAAATAACCTAAAAGTAAATATAAATAAAATATACCTAACCTAACATATACTAAAATAAACTAAACTAACATTAAATATAATAAAAATTACCTAACATTTAAATAAAATAAAATAAAAAAAAAAAATTAAATAAAAAATATAAAAAAATAATAAAAAATAATAATAATTATATAAAAAATAAAAATAATAAATAATAAATAAAAAATTAAAATAAAAATAAAATAATAATAAAAATAAAATAAATAATAATAAATAAAAAAATATAAATATATATAATATAAATATAAAAAAAAATATAATAAAAAAATAAAAAATAATAATAAAATAAATAAAATAAAAAATAAAAAATAAAAAAAAATAAAAATAAAATAATTAAAAATAAAATATAAATATAAATATAATAAATAAAATAATAAAAATAAAAATAAATATAAATATAATAAAAAAATAAAATTAAATAAAAATAAATATAAATATAAATAATAAAATATTAAAAAAATAATATAAAATATAAAAATAATAAAAAAAAATAAAAAAAATAAAAAAATTAAAATATAAAAAAAATAAAAAATAAAATAAAAAAATAAAAATAAATAAAAAAATATAATATAAAAAATATTAATAATAAAAATAAAATAAATAATAAAAATAAAATAAAAATAAAAAATTAATAAATAAAATGTAAACAGAAACTAACATAAAATAACCTAAACTAATAAATAAAATTTAATTATAATATAATAAAATAAAGAAAATTAAAATTAAAATAACATAACCTACATTAACTAAAATATACTAACTATAATAAACAGAAACTAACCATAAACATTAAACTAAAATAAACTTAATATCATATAATAAAATAAATAAAATATCATAACATAAACCTAAACATAACACTAACATATACTAAACTAAAATAAAATTAAATTACATAAAAAGAAAATAACAGAACATAACCTAACCTAAACTAAAATAACATAACATACCTTACCTAAAATAAAATAAACTAAACTAACATAAAATAAACATTTAAATAAAATATAATAAAATAAAATTACAGAATAAGATATAGATAATAAAATTAACTAACCTATCATAACCTTAACTAAACATAACAAACATAAACGAAACTAACATTTTTTTGTTTTTTTTTTTTTTTTGTGTTTTTTTTTTTGTTTTTTTTTTTTTTTTTTTTTTTTTGTAGGAAATGGGTGGACAAAGTATACAGTCACCATACATTACTTCGGGGCTTTCCTGCTATCAAGACATTTTTTACAAAACGAAAAAAATAAAGAGGTTGCCACAGGCATATTTTGTTTTCCCTTGTGCGTTGAATCTTCCCAAAACCGCTTCAGGCGCTATAGAAGATACCCAAGAGCCTGACGCGGTCCCAAAGACGCCCCCTGGATTACACCCAAGGCAGTGTGGGGGTTTACATCTCCCGAGCCATGTCTGAAGTCAAGCCCCTTGCCGCGGGGAGGCGTATCGGGAGAACCGACCCGCCTACCTCACCGCAGACAGCGCGGACTTTTATTGAGAGCTCGAAGATTCCACCCACTATACCACCTCGGTATATCGATAATATATCAAAGCGCTGTGCATCCCCTTTACAATTAAAGCAGAAAAATAATTATTGCAGTTTAAAATAGGAAAAAAAGCAAGAGAAATTCAACAGTACAGAAAGAAAAAGTAATGTAAAAAATCAGTACTTACTTGTAGGTAACCCCACTCAGCAGACTGAAATAAACCCTTAGTTTAAAACATAGCAAGATACCAAGATTACCGGGTGCCGCTAGTATAGTAAAAACAATACCATATATTAAGCCATTCAAATACAGTCACAAGGTTCATTTCATAAGTTACAATAGGTTAAATAATTAGATATAATATACATTGCTACTAGCAACAATACTCAGTTACTATTATCCACAACAAAAAGTTTAAAGAAAGAATGCATTGGAATCAACATTACAGAGAGAAAAAAATAAAAAATAAAAATCAATACCAATTGGTAACCCACAAACATTAACTGAAATAAAACCCTTAGTTTAAACAAAAGCAAAATACCAAATTACCAGGTTCCGCTTAGTACAGTAAAACATTACCATAGTAAGCATTCAATACAATAACCAGGGTCAGTTTTCATATTTATAGTAGTTAAATATGTTTGTATAAATATATACATACATGATAATAGCAACAAACTCATTTTCTATTATCAGCAACAGTAAGTTTAAAAAAAAAAAAGAAAAGAAAGCAGTGAATTATCATCCTTACAAAAAAGAAAAAATAAAAATAAAAAGAAATACCAGAAATTGGGAAACCACAACATTAGAATATAGGTTAAAATAGTTAGATATAACAATGGGGTAATAGCAACAACACTCATAATAAGAATAACACATACCTGTTACCTATATACCATGTTCAAGTTAAACAGATACCAGGTTCATTTGAAATCAGTGGTGAGCAGAAGTAAAATCAAAACAAATGAGTTTTGAGATACAACCAAGTAAAAATAAATATTTAGTAAAGGTTACCAATTTAGTAATGAGTTTGAGTAACACAACTTATTGCGCACCCCTACACTTTACCCCTTGTGCACCCTATAGTTTGCGAGAGAGAGAACAATCGTGGGAACAGATTGGATCACCCCTCCCTTCCCGCCCGCATTCTCGCCTCACACCCCCTTCAGACATCATTGCGCTTCCGTGTTTGTTTACTATTTACAGCTATGTAGAAGACAACAAGCGTGGGAACAAACTGGTTCTCCCCCCCCTTCCCCCGCCAGCCTACTCGCCTCTCTCCTCGCTTCAACATCATGCCGCGTGCGTGTTTGTTATTATTTACAATGGGGTAATGGACCTCCACTGAGCCCGTTACTGTGTTTATGTTCTGCTTTGGGCGTGCCGACTGTTTATATTCGACCATTGCCGTACGTTGCAGGGCCCGTTACTACATTTTCTTTTCCTTTATTACTCTCGTAAAATATTGTGTGATGTTTGATCCAATTTTCTTCTTTTTTCCATCAGCTGTTTACAATGTTTTCGGATTGTGAGTGTTTTACCCTATTTTGGTGTTTTTTGAGGTCATTTCCTCGCTGGTCCCATCTTTATGCATCCAAACAGTGTGTGCTGGGGTGTCATTTGTTTCGTCACAGAAGTGCATTTTGATGTGGACCACTTCTTTGAACCGGAACAAGTACTCCCCAAGCACCGTGACCACTGAGGACCTGAGTTGTGTAGTAGTCCCTGTCTGTCCGTTGTCCTGCGGTGAACCCAGGGTTCAATGTCCTTAATTAAGATCCTGGTCCATTGTCCTCTTTCCGTACTGTTTCCATCTGTCTTTGCCATCTCACTATCGATTTCCCTTCCTTTGCTTGTATCCTTTTCCTCATCACTCCTGCCGTACGTGTTGTCCTCGCTCTTCGTCCTTTGATGTCCAGAGGTAATCGTGAGGTAATCACTGACAGCGCATCGTTTCGAGACGGTCCGGTATGCTCGCGCACTCTCAAGAGACTTTCCCCCTGCACATCGGATGAGCAGCTCCTGATATTTTTTTTTTTTTTAATATTTGAGGCATGATACCCCATACCGGGGCGCGTAGAGGATGATGGACTCAATGACCCCGCACCTTATTTTTCTCTTCTGTTCCCCCGCCGCCTCCGTTACTGGGCAATCACCCTCACCAGCTATTGGTGGTCCTGTCAGCTTATTGCAGACATACTCGAGATGCCTCCCTGAAATTCATGCTTGAACTATATTACTCCTAGATATTTACCATATTCCCTTTTTAATAGTATCCTCTTGTTTCAGTATTTTCGAGGTTGATGGTCACAATTTTTCTACCTATTAAAAGGGCTTGCTTCCGTTTTTCGGGGTCGATCTTATGAGCATTTTGCTCCATCCACAGGATACTTTGACAGGCCGTTGCAGTTGCTGCCCTTCTAGCTGGTCCGCTGGTTGTTAGCCATTACTATGACCGCCAGGTCGTCCGCGAACCTATCATTGTCACTTCCCTCTGGCTTTTCAAGGGTCGAGACCACCGTTTGTACATATGTTCCAGAGGGTGGGCCCGTTATGCTTCCCCTGGGGTACGCCCCTGTCAGGGCGCTGGAATTTCCTCTCCCCACTATCACCCTTTCGCTCAAATAGACTTGGAAGTCTTAAGCAGGTAAATAGATACCCCCCTTGTTGTCATTTCTTCTATAATGACTCTCCCCAAGGGGCGGAATTACACGCGTTCGAAATGTCCCACTGCTATGACCAAGGCAGAGCTTCCTTTTCCATCAGTTTTTAGTGATTTTACTTCCCTGGCCTAATCCATCACCTGTTGGCGGCGCTGATAGTTGACCTACCGGAAGAAAACCGAACTGTCGCTCCTGATAAAATGTTCTTGCTTTTACTTCTATTAACAGTGGGTATTGAGCCAAGATTTTTTCGTACAGTTATCCCGAAGTGTTCAGAAGCATATGGGGCGGAAAGTTGTGGGGTCAGCCCTGGTTTTTTATTGGGCCTTCGGTATAAGAGCCACCATCGCTTGTTTTCCACACCTTCGGAAACTGCCCACGTTCCATGATGTTATTGAAGATAGTCAGGATAGTTTGTGGAATTTCTCATCACGACCTCTCTGACTATCTTCGGATGTATGATGTCTGGCCGGGAAGCATTCTGTGATTTGTGCTTAGCATTGCTGTTATTAATTCCTCCATTGTTTATTTCCCGGCCTCCCCCATTTCAGTCCTCCTCCCCATACACAGGGAGGGTGGTGGGAAAGAGCCATCCTATGATTTTAATTTTTCCCAGATGTTTGAAGGGATCGTGCAGATTATCGCCTATCCATCTTAGTTTTTACAATTTTATATCCTTTTCCACCCATAGTCCTTCTCTAGATCCTCCATACCCTCTTCCAGCAGCTTCCTTCGCCTTCCAATCTTTCCATGGCAGCGCGTTTCCTTTCTGCTCTATATGTATTTAAGTAGGCTCTCACTTCTTCACTTCTTCCTTCACTCATTCTCTCACTCAGGATGTCCTCCTAGCTCTGATGCAAGGTTTTCCTACTCTCAACAATTTCTCCATTTCCACCAAAAGGTATTCCTTTTTTCCTTTCCCCTTATACCTTTTTCCTTTCATCGCAACGTCGCAGCTTTCTCACTATTTTTCTCTCAGCTGTTCCGGTGTCTCTATACTCCTTCTCTTACTACTCTCATCTAAAAAATCATGCAGACATTCTAAATTTCAGACTGTTGAATATTCCACCCCGTATCCTCACATACTCTTTCCTCTTCTTCTCTTTCTCTAGATTTGAATACAAAACATACTGATGACACTTTTTGACCTCTTCCCTCATCTAGTACCTCCCATTTCACTCTCCTCACTATTGACCTTGTGCAGAAAGTTAAGTGTCTATGTGGGACTCCTTAATCATTCCTTCGGAATGTCCGGGTGTTTTCCCCAGTTCAGGATGCATAATTCCTTCTGAGAAGTACCAATCGAGACAATACTGCCCCTCGTGTTACTAATAGGGAGCCCCATAAAAGCGACTTTAGCATTAAAGTCCCCCCCGACCAGCACATCCTTCCCTCTCGCATCTCTCACTGTACGGCTAATAGAAGTCCATAAACTCCCCTAGCTCCTCATCCGTACCGTTAGGAGAGAGGTAGAGCAACTGGATTCCCCCCCCAACCCGCAGGTTCCCGATGTCAGCCCACGAGTGGACCAGTCCCCACACCTCTACCCGACCACGTATGTTTGAGCTATCCACCCACACTATCGCTTCCTACCCCATCCCCATTCTCTCGAGCTGTTTCTCGTTTGGCTCGCTTATCAGACCAAACTTAAATATTTTTCCAAGATATTCTGATCTAATAGATCGTGAGCAACCTTGCAATGATTTACATTAAATTTGACAGTGTAAGATGTTTAACATGTATTTATATAAAGGGTGCAGCAACAGATGCAGGTGCAGGGTGTAACATTGAACTTGGATTATAAATAATAATAATAATAATAATAATAATAATAATAAAGAAGTCCTGTCGCATCAGTATTGCCGGCCCCCAACTCATGTAATACCATGTCCCTTGTAGTAAGGACACAGAGGTAGAGTCCAAACTGTTGCCCCTCCATGCCACATCTGGGCGCAAGAAGGCCACAGCTTCACAATCTTTTGCCAGGGCCCTGGCATTGTACATTTGAGGCACTGCTTATTCTCTCCTCCTTGTCTCGTTGCAATCTCCAGGCTGTGTGGCCGATGTCAAGGCAATACCAACACGGTCTATCTTGATTTTTTCTTTTAGCCTGCAGGCCGTCCAGCCGATCCGGAGTGTTTCCGTGCTTGGATTAACCTTTCCCCCGAGTGACCTGGTCCACTAATTGTCGCAATTTGCATCCCTGAATGTTAGGGGCGTGGTCCATCTAGTGTAAACAAACTTTATTTCCTCCCGCGATGCAGTATTTTTTTAAGTTCTTCTATGACATCC